>RCUC01154135.1:0-47561 GCA_003697995.1 Taxidea taxus jeffersonii | reverse complement strand
AATGTTCTCAGAATATAATTTTGGGGGAAGAAAATCTGTCCTTGCTTCCTATATTCTGAGGCTCTGTGATTAGTTATGTAAACAATTTATTATATGTCCTTGAAGAATTGAGCCCTTTATCATTACGAAATGTCCCCCCCTTTTTTGGAGGGTAAACCTTCTTGTCTTGAAGTTTACTTTGATTAACAAAGCCACACTGACTTTCTAAAAATTAATGTTTGCGGGACGCCTGGGTGGCTCAGTTGGTTAAGCGGCTGCCTTCGGCTCAGGTCATGATCCCAGCGTCCTGGGATCGAGTCCCGCATTGGGCTCCTTGCTCAGCAGGGAGCCTGCCTCTCCCTCTGCCTCTGCCTGCCTCTCTGTCTGCCTGTGCTCACTCTCTCTGACAAATAAATAAATAAAATCTTTTTAAAAAAATTAATGTTTGCATGGTATATGTATATTTCATTCTTTTTACTTTCGACTCCTTGTGTCTTCATATTTAAAGTGCGTGTGTTGTGGTCAGCATATAGTTAGGTCCTATTTTTTAATTTACACTGATAATCTATGACTTTTAATTGGTGTGTTAAGTCTATTAACATCTGATGTAATGATATATGGTTATGTTTTAAATTTATCATATGGCTCTTCATTTAATATTTGTACTAATTTTTCACTATACTACCTTGCCTTCCTTCTTCCTATTAAAAATGAATATTTTCTAGATCCATCTTACTATCATTGTTTCCTTTTTAATTATTCCTCTTTGTAATGTGTGTGTTTGCCTTAGAACTAATAACGTGCCTCCTTATCTTATCAACATGCCTCTTATTTTATTAATATAATACCATTTCATGTAAAGTAGAAGAATCTTACGACAATGTAGTTGCATTTATGACTCCCTTGTGAGCTGGGCTATTGCTATCACATTTGACTTCTATATATATGATAAACCCCACAGTACATTGTTATTACTAATACTTTAAACATTGTTATCCCTTAAGAAATTAAGAGAAAATAAAAGCAGTGTTTTAAAAGAACATACATTAATCTGCATATTTACCATTTCTAATGTTCATTATTTCCTATAGATCCAATTTATCATTTGGTATCATGTTCATTTAACCTGAAGAACTACCTTAGCATTTCATGTAGTGCAGGTTGGCTGATAGTACATTTTCTTAGATTCTATTTATCTGAAAGCATTGTCATTTCATGCTCAATTTTGAAGTACAGATGACCCTTGAACAACATGGGTTTAAACTGTGTGGGTTCACTTACATGTGGATTTTTTTATGAATACAGTACAGTACTGTAAATGTATTTTCTCTTATGATTTTCTTAACCACATTTCTTTTTACTAGCTTATTTTACTGTAAGAATGTAGCATATAATACATGCAACATACAAAGTATATGTTAGTATACCGTTTATGTTATAAGTAAGGACTCTGGTCAACAGTAGGCTCTCAACAGTTATTTTTTGGTGGGAATCAAAAGTTATATGTGGATTTTCAACTGCACTGGGGTCAACACCCCTAATCCTTGCATTGTTCAAGAGTCAACAGTAATTCTATATTTATTCACTGGACACAGAAAACTACATTGACATATTTTTTCATTCTGCATTTCTTTCTGCATGTCATTCCATTGTCTTCTGTTTTAATAGTTTTTGTTTAGGAGACTAAAATAATTCTTACCATTGTTTCTTATATAGAATGTGATGGGTTTTTTTCCCTCCTCTGACAGCTATTCTCTTCACCTTTATATTTTAGCAGTTTGGCTATGACATACCTAGATGTGGCTTTCTTTGTACGTATGATGACTTGATTTGCTAAACATCAAATTTCAGATTGAAAAAGAAACCTATAGGTTGACATTTTTCCCAAAGTTGAGAACTTTAGACCATTATTTCTTAAAATATGTCTTTCTGACACTCTCTCCTCTTTTCTGAGACTCCAATTATACAAATATTAGACTTCTAGCTTTTGTCCCATATGTCTCTGAAGATATATATATTTTTTTTCCTTTACACTTCTGTCCTTCAGATTAGATCATTTATCTTGGTCTTTCTTAAGTTTACTGACTCTTTCTATAGTCCCAAATTTCCTGTAAAGGTCATTAAGTGAAGTTTCATTTCAGAAATTATCTTTTACAGTATAGAATGTCCATTTGGTTCTTTTTTTATATTTTATTTGTATTTATCTGAAATGTCCCCTTTTCATTCATTTTATGTCATCCATTTTATGTCCTTTAAGTCGTTAAGCATATTAATCACAGGTCTTTTAAAACCATATCTTCTGGGCACCTGAGTGGCTCAGTGGGTTAAAGCCTCTGCTTTCGGATCAGGTCGTGATCCCAGGGTCCTGGGATTGAGCCCCGCATCAGGCTCTCTGCTCAGCAGGGAGCCTGCTTCCTCCTCTCTAACTCTGCCTGCCTCTCTGCTACTTGTTATCTCTGCCTGCCCAATAAATAGATAAAATCTTTAAAAAAAACAAAAAGAAAAACAAAACCATATCTTCTAATTCTAATGTTTAGGCTAATTCAGGGTCTGTTTCTATTGATTGCTTTTTTCTTGTTGATGGGTCTTCTACTTCATGTGTCCAGTAGTTTTTTATTATATGCTGGATACTGAATGATATATTCAAGGTATCCACATTGTACTGTCTTAAGAGTTTTGTTATAGCAGGCAATTATATTACTAAGAGATCCTCTTTATCCTTTCATTGTGAGGACTGGTCTACTGTGATTCTCTTCTTGGACCTAAAACATGGTCTTCCTCTACAGCATGGCCCTCACACCTAAAGCTGTCTTTTCTGGGGTCTCAACTGAATGCCCAAGTATTCAGTGAAGCCTCTCTCAGGCCACAATAGAATTCCAACATCTCCCAACTCTGGTGTCTTTCTTTGGCTCTTTCAGCACCCAACCTCTTCTAGGCCTTGGGGAATTCTGCCCTAATGATGCACACTAAGTCCTCAAACAATGACCTACAGAGGAACATCCAGGCACACTTCTAGGTGCCTTCTCCCATGCATGTCCTCTTTCTTCAGTATTCTGCTTTGTGAATTCTAGCCTCAAGAGCCTCAAACTATAAACCCTGTCTCCTCAGTTCATTAAAACTCCACCTAATGTTTGGCTCTACCCCCTTACTTTCTGGTCCAGAGGATACACCTCTGGGCAGAAAACCAAGGTGAATGTAAGACCTATCTCAAGTGTTTATCTCCCCTCAAAGATCAAAGTACTGCATTGCCTATTAGTCAATTCCTCTAAACAGTTGCCTCATACACTTTATCTAATTTTATAGTTCTTCATGAAAGGATGTCAAGACTAATCACAGATGTCTCATTGTGGCTGACAGCAGAAGTCCTCAATTTTCTAAAATCACTGCCTTTGAAAACTAAAGTGCTATAACATCTCTCTTCACTCATTATCTCATCACCAACATTTGAACTTTACAAATGATTCTATTTCTCTGACCACCCACTACTATACCCTGCACATGAATTAAGGATAATATTTATCAAGTGAATTACCCAGTCTCCTTGTTTTCTTTTAATGATTTATTTCTATATTTGGGACAGAGACAGAGCATGAGTGGGAGGATGGGCAGAGCAAGAGGGAGAGAGAGAATCTCAAGCAGCTTCCCTGCTGAGTGTGGAGCCCAATGTGGGACTTGATCCCATGATCCTGAGATCATGACCTGAGCCAAAATCAAGAGTTGGATGTTCAACCAACTGAGCCACAATCTCCTTACTTTTAAAACTCTTCTTCGCATTTTATTGGATAGCCTATTGAAAACTAATGTCTGTGTCTCAGGAACAGAGAAAATCAGATGACAAGAAAGAGGAAGTTTAACTTTTTTGCAGAAACTTTCTTGACAAAGCTGTGAAGATCAATTGGGCAGAAGAACACTTTTATAGTAAGGTTCAGGGAGTACGAGAAAATTTCAATTGGTCTGACTCATCAGTTTCCAGTACATCACCATGACTAGACCTTTAAAGAAGTAATTATGTATTGGTTGTACCTTATGCCTAAGCAGTAGTTTATACTCTTTTACAATGAACTACATCTGTCTGTGGGACAGAATGTAACTTCAGATCAACAAAGAGCTTATCTAGACCAACAGCATTTTGTAACAACATTCCCCTGCAAATGCACCCAGCTTGTGATAAACTTTCTTTGTACCATTTTTAGCTTCTACACGTTTGAATAAAGGTGAACCCAAAGCTAACTGAACTCTCAGAAAGAAGTCTCTAATAAGTTAAGATTAATCAGTGTTCCTTTTCAGAAGTGGGAGAGGGTGTATGTTTAGGAATGTTCAAAGATTAGTTTGTTTCTTTTTCAATTTTTTATTTATTGATTTTATCTTAAAGGTAAAACACAATCCCTTTCTAGGGCTTTAAATACAGATCAATAATCTAAACAGGCTGCAGCTAAGTACATTATTCTTCAAAGATCAACTCAGAAAAGAACAAGTGGCTCTAAACTTGTCATGAATCAAATATATTTAAGAGAAGCTGTAAATAACAGCTAAAAATGGGGAGCAGGAGAAGAAAATTAGATCCAGTAGATGCTCCCTTTTAGGTTTGCTGAGGTGTTTCTAACTAGTTTGTGTATTAACATGACCAATGTGGTGTAATTTTTAAGTTTGTCAATCCTTCTACATATTAGTAGATTATAATGTCACCTCAAGTTGATTTTTCCCATGTGTACTTGACAATTCCTTGGTGATACAAACTTAAACAGTCACTTTCTAAGAAAAGAAACAAAGGCTAACATTTCTGATAAAAGGAAGCAGCAACTTTCAGAGATGAATGTCTTTAAGACTTTTTATATTTATAGGCAACATGGAAACTGATACTTGGTTTTAAACAAGAAATGATTTGCAAACTTTTACCTGTAACATAACAATACAGCAATAATCAGCCAATGATAATAATGATGATAATGATAATGGTTAGATTCTAACTTGTGCCAGGAACTGTGTTAGGCTCTCTTCACTCATTATTTCATTCAATTCCTACAATGCCCATATGATTTATGTATTACTTTCTGTAGCCTGTTTAAGCCCTTTCACATAGAAATCTGTCCTTCCCTTGCAATCATCTGCCAAAGTTGTCAATACAGGAACAGGCAAAGGGATAAGATTCTGTCCAATTGGGAAAAACAACCATAATCCTCATTAAGACCTACTCATTTTAGAATGAGGCCAGTGAAGCTATTAATTATGATTATGAGAGTAATATCTACTCACTGCACCCAATTTGAGAATTATAGTATATCATTTTTAAAATCATAATTATTCTTTTACTCAGAGACAAACACTGATAATGTTTTGAGTCTTATTTATGTGTGTGTATTCACTTTCTTCTGATCGTTGATTTTTAAAAAACAAATACTAGATCGTATAGCAATGTAATTTGGATCTTTTTTCACTGAACATTATACTGTAAGTATTTCCCCATTAAATATACTTTTTTAAAAAAGATTTTATTTATTTATTTGTTAGAGAGAGAGAGAGCACAGGCAGACAGAGTGGCAGGCAGAGGCAGAGGGAGAAGCAGGCTCCCTGCGGAGCAAGGAGCCCGATGCGGGACTGGATCCCAGGACGCTGGGATCATGACCTGAGCCGAAGGCAGCCGCTTAACCAACTGAGCCACCCAGGCGTCCCTTAAATATACTTTTTAAGAAGATTTTCAAGTGCTACCTTATGTACCATAATTTAACAATTCCCCAACTTACTGACAGAATATTTAATAGAGTATTTAATTATTATATAAATACTGTAATACACAATTATAATAATTAATTTATGTTTGCATGTTTTTTCCTTCTGAAAGATTTCCAGAAATCAGATTATCAGATCAAAAATATAAAAACTTCCTTTTTCTAGGGAGGCTGTCTCTATGCACAATTTCACCATGTAAGAATTTACCATCTGTAGATCCAAGATTATATTAAATAACTTAACAACTAGGTGAAAATGATTTTGTTTTGCATATTTTATGTTTTCTATAATGATATCATATTGCATTCTTCTGAACTTGCCTCTTAAAAGTTTAACTCAATATTTTTCAGATTTATCTTTGTTAATACATGCTATCATTCATTCTTTTTGCTTTTTAAAAATCATCTCTTATACTAATATTTCATAACATGTATTCATTAGCTAGTGTTGGAATTTATGTTTTCCTGAATTACAAAAAAAATGTTGTTGTAAATATATGGAATACATCTCCTTGGGCAAAAGAGTCATGGGAGATACAACTGTCTTCAACTTTACTGGATGATGCCACACTATATTCCACAAGGGCTGTTTACCCTATGAATGAGAATCCCTATTGTTCCATAACCTCACCAATACTTATAGATTTCAAAAACTTATTTTTTTCCAATAAGATGGTTGTAAAAAGTTATGGCATAATTATTTTAATTTACATTTCTTGATCACTTTTCAGGTTGCTCAGCCTTTCATTCATTTGTTAATTGGCCATTTATGTTACTTCTTCAATTTATGTTTATTCAGACTCTTACCCATTTTTAATTCATTTTTCAACTTCTGATTATTTAGGTATGTTAACTCTTTATGTATTTCATGTCGCTTTTCTTCAGTTAAACATTCAGCAAGTATAAGCATACCTGTAGAATGTTGCCTTGATTAACATTTTCCTGGAAAAATGAATTTTGGTTTTTAAAAAATCCAAATTTCATAATATATAAATTTTGCCAATGGTCATGTAGTGAAAATTTAGATTTATGACACCAAAACTCAATAGAAAAATTTCTACAAAATGACATAGAGGAATTGTCAAGAAACTTTCCTAATCTGGTCAGCAGGATGTCAGAATCATGTGTAGATACTCTGAAAAGCATGCTGAGTGTCAACACAACAGATATGCATTGCATATATTGCCCATGCTAAAAGGCCATGAGAGTGGGGTGCCTGGGTGGCTCAGTGGGTTAAAGTCTCTGCCCTCAGCTCGGGTCATGATCCCAGGGTTCTGGGATCGAGCCCCATGTTGGGCTCTCTGCTCAGCGGGGGCTTGCCTCCCCGCCTCTCTCTCTGCCTGCCTCTCTGTCTACTTGTGATCTCTGTCTGCCAGATAAATAAATAAAATCTTAAAAAAAAAAAAAAAGGCCATAAGAGCATCAGTGTGAGCCCCACTTTGCCACTGAGTGCTTGAACTGCAAACCTTTCCACACTGCCTTTCAGTTAGTTCTTCTTTTTGCTTCCTGTTGGAGTCCTCAAAGAGTTCAGAACATATTGAAGACAATTGTGCAGAAGGAAGTTACTATATATAAAGCATGCAAAGCAAATATTTCTCAACAACCATACTAACTGTTGTGTGATCAAGAATACAACTTTTAAGTATTTTAAATCCTAATATGAGAGTTTATTGCTCAACCACGGACATTTTACTATTTTCCTTACATTTCATGAAATTGGTTGGGAAGTTGGGTTGATACATAACACATTATCATTCTTGTCTTTTTAAAATAATGGACAATTGTCTCCTGGAAACCACTCTTCGGTGAAATGTTGGATCATCAGGAATGAATCAATTAACATCAAACTAGACATGTCGTTCTTTTTTTTTTTTTTCCTACCATGTTCCCTATTACTCTATGCTTTCTTCTTTTTCTATTTTTACACATTTCTCATTTAGTGTGGGTGTGACAGGTATGACCCTATTTTACAGATGAGGGCACTGAGATTCAAGGAGGTCTATAGCTAGCTCTATTAGTTTCCTGTGGTTGCGGCAACGAACACAAACTTGGTGCTTAAAACTAAAGAAATTTATACTCTCTCAGTTCAGAAGCCAGAAGTCTATAATAAAGGTATTAGGAGAGCCATGCCCTCCAGAGGTTTGAGGAGGGATTCCATTCCCTGGCTCTTCTAGCTTTTTCTGGTTGTTGGCATTCTTTGGTTTGAGGCCACATCACTCCAGTGCTTCCATGGTCACATCGCCTTCTCGTCTGTGTGTCTCAAACTTCCCTCTGCTCTCTCTAATAAGGACACTTGTGATAGAATTTAGAGCTCCCTAGAATAATCCAGGATGATTTTCTTATTTCGAGATTCTTAACTAAATCACATCTCCAAGGGCCCTTTTCTCTTTCCCAAATAAGGTCACATTCACATGTTCCAGAATTTGACACAGATACTTTCGTAGGGACAATATTCAGCCTGACACGTTGGCTCAAAGTCACACAGCAGGACAAAGAGTAGACAAGTTCCGATTTAGGGCTTGCAGACTCCAGAGTTCATGTTCTTTCTGCTCCATGTGCTATCTTCCAGCAGATTGTGTGACCCATCATCTCTGCCCCTCCTCACACGTCATATTTAAGAGAAGTCTGCTCTACCACAGAGTAAGGTCAGTATTCTGGACCATTTATCCCAGCTCCACAGACCTCTCCAAGGAGAGTCTGAAAAGGCTGCGCTGCCCCATTAACACATTCCATCATGTACTCTTGGCTTCCTTTCCAATACCTGATTAGCTTTCTGAGCCTAGTTCAAGAACTACACTAGAGCCCCAAACAACCTTGCTGGCAAGTATTATTATATCCTTCTCACTCACTCTGGTTTCTCAAAAGCCCCCATAAGTCTGTAGTATAATAGAAGAAAAAATACTAAATATCATCCTCTTTCTTTTGTCTGGACTTGCTATCTGCTGTGACTTAGGGAATGAAAATGGACATTTGAAAGAAACTATGCTATGTCCCCCAAACTCTCCTTGAACATTCAGTTTAAGGTGGCTCAGTGGGTTAAAGCCTCTGCCTTCGGCTCAGGTCGTGATCTCAGGGTCCTGGGATCGAGCCCTGCATTGGGCTCTCTGCTCGGCGGGGAGCCTGCTTCCTCCTCTCTCTGCCTGCTTCTCTCCCTGCTTGTGATCTCTCTCTGTCAAATAAATAAACAAATAAAATCTTTAAAGGTTAATCACTTGTTTTTTGTCAAGAAATTGCTTGATGTGGAAAAAATATAAAATGTGATATTTCCACCTTCTTAATACATGGGTTAGTAAGATCTACAAAGTTCCATTCTGCAACATACTTTCTCCTTTCTTCTAGGAATGGTGATTTTCATCCACACAGATTGCCCGAAATTCAATCCATCCTCTCTTTTCAGTCTACCCAGAGTTGCTATTATACCATTTCACATTAGACTTGGAAACCTTATAATTTTATAGGCCAATTTACAAACCCTTCCCCATTCAAGTTGTCATCTGAATGACATCTGCATGTATTATAAACCCCACAAGACAGTGTGTTCATTTTTATTTAAATAGACATATATATTTCTAAGAAGTTAAGAAGAAAAATGGGCTTTTATATTTGCCTTGCTACTTATGATGTCTATTGCCCTTCATCCTCACCTGAGGATTCAAGATCTCCATTATTTCCTTTCACCCTGAAGAACATCCCTTAGCATTTCTTGTAGTACTGGGGGTCTGCTGACAATAAATTTTCCCAATTTTTCTTTATCTGAAAGCAATTTTATTTTACCTCTATTCCTGAAGAACAGCTTCACTGGATATGGAATTCTGGATTGATAGTTTCTGTTCCTTTCAGCACATGAAAGATAATGTCCCACAGCTTCTAGGTTTTATCGTGTCTGAAGGTGGGTTGGCATTTTTTCAAAATGTGGGTCCCTTGTTGTATATTGTATGTTGTTTTTCTCTGACTGCTTTCAAGATTGCATCTGGGATTTTCAGCTGGTTCATTATGATGCACCTCAGCATTCTGAATAGGTAAATATATCTCTTTCACTAACTTTGGGAAGTTTGGGGCCATTATTTTTTCAAAAAGTTGTTATGCCCCATTGCCTATTTCTTTTCCTTCTGAGACACTAAATACCAGTATGTTAAAATTTTTGCTATTATCCCATAGGACTCAGGACTCTGATTGGGGTTTTTGTTTTGTTTTGTTTTCTTTGTTTTTCCTTTGCTTTTTATAGGGAAAGCTTATATTTATCTATCTTCAAGTTCACTGGCTGCTTGTAGTCTGTGTGTTCCAAGGGTCAGCCAGTGATTTGGGTAAAATTTATACTAAGAATCTGTGGTTCTTTCGGTCTGGCTTTCCATTTCTGAAATTGCCCCACCACTTTCTAATAGCTACAGTCACTCCAAACTCTGTACTCTGGTTCTTCTGGCCAGAAAGACTGTGGGTTTCCCATTGGGGTTTTAGCTACAATAGTACTGACTACAGCAAGACCTCAGGATGGGGAATTTGACCCATGCAAATCCCCTCTTCCAGGTGTCAACTCCTCTCCAGAGTCTACCTGCCTTTTTTTCACTCTTCACATACAGAGAATTGATCTGTTTGTTTTGTATTTTGGTTAGAGTTTATAGGTGTTTTCTGTGGGAATTTACTTGATTGTATGGGAAGTAGAAATCACTATTTCTTATGTTTTAACTTTGTTATGTTGTCTACATTAGTCCTGACAAGTTCAGTAATGTTGCATGAACAAATGACTCCTAGAACCTTAGGGGCTTAAAAAAACACAAAGGTTTATTTCCTGACTTATAACTCATGTCCATTTCCCAGATTAACAAGGGGTTGTGTCATCCTCACTTACAGACACAAGCTGGTGACCTTCGCTATCTACTTATCATCCTGACAAGGGGAAAAGAGGAACATGGTAAAAAATGCACTAGCTCTTAATGTTTTTGCCCAGAGCCAACTTATATCACTCAGTTCACATTTCATTTGTCTACAACAAAACATGTGGCCTCACTTAAATCCAGGTGGGTAAGGAAGTGTACCCATTCGAATTGCCCGGAAGGAGGAGAACTAAGATATATGTGAATGAACCTGAAGACTACCATGATGTCATGTTATATGGATTTTTTCACTTTCACAAGGTCAGCCAGTCAATTTATTTCCTCTATGTACTGTGCCTTATATAAAAAGAACTTCCCCAAGATTATAAGGTCCCAACTTATGAGATGTCCCTTATGTTTTTCCTCTAACATGTTCAAATTTTTACAAAAAGCCATTTAGCTCATTAGCATAACTGGAGGTGTGTGTGTGGGGGGGGTAATATGTCTAACATGTTTTTCCAGGTGGATAGCCAATTGTCCCATTGACTGAAAGAACATACCCCTCTACCAATTTAATATTCCAACCTTATCTATAAAATAATTTTATGTATATATGGATCTATTTTAATACTCCTCATTTTAACCAATGATGTATTTGCCTGATAAATAACCCCACAGTATAAATATTCTAAGTTTTTAGTAGGTAAAAACCCCATTATGGTTCTTCTTATAAAATAAATCTTCTCCAACTTTCTTTCAAAAACTATTCTAAAGTATGGTCTTTCCTCTTTAAAATCTACAAGTTGCTTTTAAGGTCCCTTAAGAAATCCTGTTTCTTTTTTTATTGTGATCGTACAGATTTGAAACAGATTGTGTCTTCCCAGTAGGGAACACGGTACTTCTAATCTACTAAGGTTTTCTAAGTTTGTTTGGCAGAGTTCAACATTTTTTATATAGTTATTGTGCAGTCCATTTTAGTTTACTTGTGAATCCTACCATTTTATGGTCCTCATAAGTATAAGTGTACAATAAGAACCCTATTGATATTTTACTGGGATCTTACATATAGCTATCTCTCTGAACTCTATCAGTTTTAATTGGTTTTTAGTTGAGTTTGGAAAAGACAATCATATTATTTTAATAGCACTGGTTTATCTCTTCTTTCCAATATTTATATATCATATTTACTCATATTACATTTTTCCCTTAGCTGGATTCATGTTGTATAATAGCTAGCACAATGTTGAAATGGTTACAGCAAAGGCAAGCACACTCATCTCATTTGTAGCAATAAAAGGACTATTTCCAGTGTTAACATTAAATAATGTACCTTGCTATAGAGACCTCTGATATCTTGTAATATGCTGTGTAAGTTCATTCTATTCTATTCTATACTGAATGAGTATTGCTTGTTTGTTGTGTTGTTAAATAGAAAGGGGGACTCTAAATTTATTAATTCACTACTTTACTTTCTGTGGATCAACTTTGTTATTCTCATTTAATAATGAGAGCTCTTGGGGCACCTGGCTGGCTCAGATGATTAAGTGTTTGACTCTGGATTTTGGCTCAGGTCATGATTTCAGGATTTTGAGATGGAGCACTGCACTGGACTCTACTTTGAGCTTGAATGTAGAGCCTGCTTAAGATTCTCTCTCTTTCTCCCTCTGCCCCTCTGCACTCTCTCTCTCTAAAAAAAGAGAGCAGGTAGGGAGAGAGAAAGAATGTGCTCTTGGGGCTATTAATTTTCTGCTAAATATAGCTTTGGCCATTTAAATGTATATATGTAGAGTTGTCTTTTTTGTAACACTTTGTTATTCTACATTTTACTTCCTATTTGAACCTGCAGTTCTTTAAAAGAAATTCTTGTTTTTTATTATTGGCATTACAGTTTTTCAAGTTGTTGAGGTATGCATTTACACCTTTATTAATTTTTAGTTTTATTTTATTGTAAGCAGAGCATGTAGCCTGTAAACATATTGTGTTTCATAATACAGTTTTCTTTGAGGTTTAATATATGATCTTTTTTTAAATGCTTCATGATTCTGTAAAGTATGCTTTTTATTTCTAGAGAACAAAGTTCAGTAAATATTTATTAAATAGCTTTATTAGATTAAAATGCTCTATGTGTTCTGTGTTTATCTGACCCACAAAAGATCAATAAAAGTGTATTAAAATCTCATAAAACAATTTTATTTTATCAAGTTTTCCTTATATTTGTAACTTTATTTCATGTATTTTGAGACTGTTACTATGTCAATGAAAATTCAAGAATGTCAGCTTTGTTGTGAAGTCTCACTATTTGAATGAAAATATAATCTTCTACAACACATTTAATATTTTCACCGTCTTTGACTCTGCTTTGTCTAAATATTGCCAAGATTACTTTTTTGTTTATTTTGCTTTTGCCTGATATATCTTGTCCATCTTTATTTTGTTTGTTTGTTTGTTTGTTTTAGCCAAAATGAGTCCTCTTTGTTTAAGGTATGTCTCTTCTCAGTAACCTATGGTTAGATTTTGCTTTTTCACTGTAAAAGAGAGCCTTGGTATTTTAATAGACTAGTTTAATGATTCTTTTGTAATGATTGAGCTTCAGAATCTGCTTTCACATTCACATTTGTTCTTCACATTATGTAAGGCACATGGGAAAGGTCATTCCTATTTTACACATGAGAAAATTTAAAACCAAACAGGTTAAATATATCTCCCATAGTTATTTGGGTAACATATGGCAGGAGTAAGACTTAGCCAAAGGATACCGAAACAAAAGCCATGGCTTTTTAGAAAGGTGGTATACTTTTGTTGAACGTCAATGTTCAGATGGACTAATTGGTCAAATTATCTGCGTTTTTTTCAACTACGTGAATTTACACTAGTGTTGGCATAAATGATATATTTCATTATACTTCTGTGATCTTACTTTATGCTTTTTGCAGTTTATGCTTCACTGTTAATTTCTTTGCTTCCTATACTTGGCAATTTAGGCCAGGTGGCACAGTCTTTTCTCTCTCCATTGATTTGGAAGTCACACCTACTTTCATTTCTTTCTTTTTTTTAAGGTTTTATTAACTTATTTGATAGAAAGAGAGCAAGAGAGGGAACACAAGCAGGGGGAGTGGGAGAAGAAGAAGCAGGATTCCTGCCGAGCAGGGAGCCCAATACAGGGCTCGATCCCAGGACCCTGGAATCATGACCTGAGCCAAAGGTATCAGAGCCTTAATAAATGACTGAGCCACTCAGGCGCCTCCCCCCTTTCATTTCTAATAGGGGTAATAAGTATACCAAAAAGAATATTAATATTTATTGAATTAATTAAATAATAAATAATTTTTAAACCTTTCAAATATTTGAAATTGTGGAGCCCACCCCTGCTAAAATAAAGATTTATCACCATTTTATTTTCAGACTCTGTAAATATGATCTTGGGTTCTGTGACTAGTTAGTATTAAATATTAAAATATTAAGTACATGATACTTATTAAAGCATTATCTTATATTACATATTTTGTCTTTCAAAAGTATAGTTTTACATTTGCATTCAGTGTTATAATTAAACAATCATTTAAATCTCTCTTAGGTTTAATTAGTTACATTATTAATAATCAGTCTCCTAACATTTATTTCTCTGTTACAGAATACTTTGATTTGATTTCTCTCTCAGTTGCCTGAGCTAGCGCTTCCTAAATCTTAGTGCATGTAAGCATTTCCTAGAATACTGTTACTATAGCTAGCTGTGTACCATCCCCAGAGAGTCAGCTTCTGGAGGTCTAAGGTGGACCAGAGAATCTGTACTTCTAACCGGTCTCCAGATAATGTTGTTACTGGACTCAGAACTTCCCTTTGAATAGCACTGACCTAGGCTACATCCTTAAGCCATTTCCCTAGTGAAAAGGCGTATGCTTTCTTTTCTCTTGTGTATTTGAGAATCTCTTTCTGTTACTTTTACATGTAAAAGACAACTTAGGTATATTTACCTTTCTTCAGTACACTCTCCCAAACTGTTCCAAGCAAATTTTTGTAAGGCAAATTGTTTTCTTGCCTGCCTGCTTGAAGGATTTTTTTTTCTTTATTCTTGTAATTTTAAAAAAGTTACCAAGTTGTAATAGTATGGAACCCTTTTCATTAATGTTGCCCAGAGTATGAAAACTCTTTCAATTTGCATACTGAGGCTTTTTTGCTTTTGTTTTTGTTTTGGCTCAAAAGAACTTTTATTAATTTTTGATTACTACTTGTGTTCCACTTGTTTCTGTCTCAAGAATATCTATAATTCTTAGATTTGGTCTAGTGTTTAAGTTGATGATCTCTGCTATATTTTTAATCTTCTCTATTTCATTAATTTAATTTTATTGTCCTTTTCTCCATTTGGACAGAACTTAATTTTGCTCCTACATTAGTGATATATATGTATTTTTAAATACTTATTTCTTTTCAGCTTCTAATGCAGATTTTAATTCTGTATGGCATTTTGGTTTCTTTATCACATTTGCTTGACTAACTTATCTCTTCTTCCAACAATTCTACTTTCTTTTAGCTTCAGCTTATTTTCGTACTCCTCTTTCTGTTTCCTGAGGTTTCTGAGGATACCAAACTTCTAAATATCCTTTCATGTTCCTGTGGCAAAGCATCCTGTGAGGTCTGTAACTCTGGGTCTCTGAGATACTGTTCCTTCTTTCTTGTCCATCATGATTTTTTTTTAATATGGAATGCTTCATGAATTTGCAGGTCACCTTTGCACAGGGGCCATCCTAATCTTCTCTGTATTATTCCAATTTTAGTATATGTGCTGCCAAAGTGAGCACTGTCCATCATGATTTAAAAAAAAAAAATCAGTTTATCATGAAAGAGCCAGTATTTGCCAAGAAAGAAATGATGACTGTCTTTACTTATGTGTTACTTGAATCCCCTACAACTAGATCATAAATTGGTTTCCAGAATTCCTAATCCCAATTCCCAGTCTCTAGAAGCCATTTTGTAGAGCTCAGGATGATATAGAATCTTCTAGTACTACGGCATAGATCTATGTCCAAACTGAATAAAAAAATAAACCACAGTACCCTCTTTACCTTCAGCATACTTATAGTTCTTTAATTATGATAGATACTGACAAATAGACTTCTAAAAATATTATTGTCCCCAACAATAGAAGGCAAAACACTGACCTTCCCCAAAGATGTCTACACTCTATTCCCTAAGCTCTGTGAATATGTTAGGTTACACAGCAAAGGAGAATTAAGGTTGTGGATGGGATTAAGGTTGCTAATCATCTGACTTTATTTTATTTATTTATTGCTAATCATCTGACTTTATTTTTTTTATATATTTTATTTATTTATTTGACAGAGAGCAAGCAAGCATAGGCAGAGGCAGAGGGAGAAGCAGGCTCCCCGTTGAGCAAGGAGCCCAATGTGGGATTTGATCCCAGGATGCTGGGATCATGACCTGAGCCGAAGGCAGCCGCTTAACCAACTGAGCCACCCAGGCATCCCAAATCATCTGACTTTAAAATAGAGCAATTATCAACTATTACAGGTGGATCCAACGTAATCACAAAGGTCCTTAAATACAAAGACAGGCGCAAAAGAGTTAGAGTCAGAGTGAGGCAATAAAACAAAGACTCAACTGGTCATTGCTGGCTTTGAACGAGGATGAGTGCCACACGACAAGGAATGTGGACAACTTACAAAACCTGAAAAAGACAAGGAAATAAACTGACCCCCCCCCCCCCCGCCCCGGGACTTGAGCAAGAAATTCGGCCCAACCAACACGTTGATTTTATTCCAATGAAGTCGTTTTCAGATTTCTGATCTCCAGAACTTTGAAATAATAAATCTGTGTTGTTTTGAGTCACTATGTTTGTGGTGACTTTTTTAAAAAATTTTTTAAAGATTTTATTTATTTATTTCAGAGAGAGAGAGTGAGAGAGAGCATGAGAGGGGAGAAGGTCAGAGGGAGAAGCAGACTCCCCATGGAGCTGGGAGCCTGATGTGGGACTCGATCCCAGGACTCCGGGATCATGACCTGAGCTGAAGGCAGCTGCTTAACCAACTGAGCCACCCAGGCGCCCTGTGGTGACTTTTTACAGCAGCTATAGGAAACTAAAATATGACATGCCATCTACTATTTGTATTCTCTATGTCAATGCAGAGATAGAAGTCTGTGTTAATAGTATGGGTCAAACATCACTTACACTGTATAGGAATTCTCACTCTTAAAATTAGACTCTGCATGTTTCTGAACCAGGGGAATGGAGGCAACTAAAAGATTAAAGGTCTTTCTTCCTTCTAGCCATAGCACAAGTGCACCCTGAGTGGAAATTGTTCATTCCAGTTCCACCAAACTTCAAATTAGTAGAATCCTCTACAAGAATTTAGAATAACTTTGACTGTTAGAACTAGTTTTTGGTGGTAGTAACTTTATGTGTGTGTGCACATGCACATGCACGTGCACACACACATTACTATCCAGGCATCGATTTAATTTCATATAATTTTCAATCCCTTCTTGGTTAAGGTGTTGATCCTCTTACTTCACACCCTTGTGAGTGAATGAAAACTTGAGAAATTATACCTTTATATAAAGTGAGAATGCTTTTCTAACTATAAGAATTCTTTTTCCTCTAAATAGGTAGAACCAAGGCCTATTTTACTTTTGCACAGCACTACTTTTCCCTGGTGAAAGAGTAAAAGATCACATTTTTAAATGTTTCTGTCTCTGGATAGGAGGCTAGCAGGAGTATGATCTCCATATGTTTTGATTTGCCCAAGTAGGTATTTCTCTACTCACTGGTCTCTGGAAATCACTGTGTTTACTCAAGATTTAACTCAAGAGGCTAAAGTCATGGGTAAATACTAAGAGGGAATTGACAAAGGCATATTAAGTTTTAGGGAATAAACTATACTTTCCTAAAAGAAACACATTATTATAGAGTTGACACAGAACGGCTTTCTGCCTTTTGAGTACCAAAGGCCACATGAGTGGCCAACACCTCTCATGTGATCTTGTCTTGCAAAATTTCTGTACAGCATATAAAGGGCCAAAGCAACACACTTTCATGAACAGCACAGACTCATTCACTAATATGTACTAGATCTTAGGCCATTGGGTTTCTTACTGCTCCTCATCTTGTGCTTTCATGCTGAATACAACCGTTCTAAATACACAGGTCTTTATCTGGACCAACACTGATTGAGGAGAAAGGGTCCTCTACTATTAATAGGCAAGAAGGTCTAACATTCCCCACCATTATGACCATCAAACAAGATAAAGCATTTTTATCTCTGGGAGGATTATATCAAAACTTAGATAGACTGACCTTGGAGATGAGCCATTAGTATTCGTGAGATAAATATGAATACTTGGTGGTATTATTTAAAAGAGCTGCAGAGAATACTGAGGAAATTAAGCAGGCTCATATGAGAAGGACCAGAAGGCAAATGCGAGATCCATAAGGACATGGGTAGGACAGAAGGACACAAAGATGTTGAATGTTGTCTGAGCATAATACTTCTATGGTAAAGCTAACTAGTGGGCTCCTCAAAATAAAGATATTCTCTGTGGTGTTGGCCAATGTGAGCGCAACATGAAAGAACATGAAAAGCATCATAACTATTTAAAAACAAATATTTTCATTTTCATAGGTACCTATGAAACAGGTGGTTAAGAGCATGAGCTCTGAAGTCAAATGGGTGAATGTTCAAATCCTGGCGTTGGCCCTCACAAAAATGCGACGTAACTTCTCCGTGCTTCATTTCTTACATTTGTAAACTGGGGAAAATACCATTGCCTCACTGATTACACTGGAAGCTATGTATTAGCTATGATAATACATATAAAGCTCCTAGCATAGTCCTAACCTATACTAAGAGCTAAGATTAACTGCTGCTCCTGCTAAAGAGAGGCTGCAAAGCATTCTGGGTAAGAATAGGACTGTTGAACAACAAGACTATCCAAGCAGGCTCTGCCATTTAAGAGCTGTACAATCTTGGGTAACTTATTTAAATTATCTGTGCCTCAATTTCCTCATCTATAAAATTAGAGCGATAATACTAATTATATCAGTGTCATCTTGAGGACTAAGTGAGTTAATGTTTGTAAGATACTTAGAAGAGCATCTGTCACATAATGTATTTGATAATACACATTCAGCTCTCTTGGTTTTAAAACTGTGATCATGGGAAGTCAAGGGCTCTATAGTGATACTCTGGGGGTCTGTGTGGTGGAGTGGAGATAAGGAAGGTATGGCCCAGCCTCTCTCTCTATTCAAACAGAGTAACTCTATTTTACATTTTGAGCTCTTGGGCAAGATTTTCTTTGAGTAAAAGGTCCTGCTATCTTAGGGGGAAAAAAAAAAAAAAGGAAGTAATGGGGGGAAGGAGACAGGTAGTGGGAGAGAAAGGGAGGTGAGGAGAAAATAAAAGAAGGAAACAAACCAGGGTTCTATACCAAGAAGCCCTCATATCAGTCTGGTTTCTACAAAATATTGCATATTTTTATATGCATTATTTAGCAAATTTAACCAGGTCATTTTTAAGGTTCCTTGTAGACAGAAAATTCTGTTCCTTGAAAGTGAATTTTAGTAAATTCAAATTTTAAACACACAACTTCCCAAACTTCTTTAGGGTAAACAAAAATCTCAATAATTCTAATTTAACATGCAAATCATGAATATTCACTACAGTCAAATGAATAATAAATCACCCCTGACTTCAAGTGCTTGCCGTGGAAAATTGCCTATTTCCTTAAACACGCAGAAATCTGTTTTTAAATTTTTTTTTTTTTTTTTGCCCTCATGATGGCTGCTCTTCAAAGCAGCCTGGAAAATGTGCCATCTTCAGCATTAAGGAGCTACAGAAGAAATGATTAAAGCAAAATATGGTATCATTAACAAAAGGAAAGAGAGAGTCCATGGATCAGAAGACTGGGTTCTGGGACACATATTTTAAACATCACCAGATAAAATTTATGATATAAAAGGCAATGTTCTTTAGTCATTCTGAGTATTATTATCTATTTGAATAATAAATCAAAAGGCTCTTTATCCATTTATGGCTGAAATTATGACCTTACACAGGTTACTGATATTATTTACTCCATTGATGCCAATGAAATGGAAACCCAGTGAAAATATCATTGGATGGGCCCCGTGTTCTAAAAAATTACTGAGGCTTGGTAGAACAAACATTTTTTTTTAAATATTTTACTTATTTATTTGATAGAGAGAGAGAGAGAGAGATCACAAGCAGACAGAGAGGCAGGCAGAGAGAGAAGGCTCCCCACCGAACAGAGAGCCCAATGCAGAACCCTGAGATCATGACCCGAGCCAAAGGCAGAGGATTAACCCACTGAGCCACCCAGGTGCCCCTAGAACAAACATTTTGAAGGGAAAGTATAAAACTGCAAATATTTATGTCACCATTATATCAGTGAACTCATTAAGATTTCTTTTAAATAACTACCCTTCAGTCATTGTTACACAGAAATCCCAAGTACATTCAAGCTTAAGAAAAGTATCTATTTCATAATTTGATGGAAGAACATCACTAGTATTTGGCCCCAAATTGAATTAGTAATATTTTGCCTTTAAAGACTCATGTAGTGTGATTCCATTTATATAAAATTTAAAATATGCAAAAGCTACAGTGACTAGAAGTATGTACATTGATGATAAAATGAAGAAGAAATGCAAGGAAATGATTATTGCAAAGGACAGGATAGTGACTACCTCTAATGTGGTCAGAGAGAGGATTAAGATCAGAGGAGGTTTGCAGGGGACTCTTGGGGCACTGGGAATACTGAGGCTTGACCTGGATAAACCTTGACATGGGTTTTCTTTTATAATTATTCATTAAACTGCACATATATGTCTTACGCATTTTTCTTATATTTGTTGTATTTCACAATTGTGTTCAAAATTCCCTATTCTGAGGTGACTCTCCAGTCCAGTACATAGGTCATACTTTATACTAAAAAAGTATTGGTTG
This sequence comes from Taxidea taxus jeffersonii, assembly GCA_003697995.1. Taxonomy (NCBI): domain Eukaryota; kingdom Metazoa; phylum Chordata; class Mammalia; order Carnivora; family Mustelidae; genus Taxidea; species Taxidea taxus. Next base: position 27,068 of record RCUC01154135.1, on the reverse strand, counting down.
TTTATCTGAAATTCAAATTTAACTGGGCATCCCATCCTTCATTCTTACCCCAACCAGATTAGCACAGTTATATTACAAATACTTAAAAAGAAAAAGGCAAAATAAACCACAGATACAATGCATAGAAGTCTTGGCTATTCCTGTTTTGTATCCTATTAATATGATAAATTTGTGTTTCACGGTTTATGATGCCCCTGGGGTTCTTATATCCAGGGACTATAAACAAAAGTAGGCTACATGGATGCAAATTATAATTTGCTTATAGGAAGGCAAAGAAGCTGACCTTTATAAATACAACCACGCCTAAGAAAGGAGAGCTTCAAGTCAAAAACAAATCTGAAAAAGAAAAAAAAAAACTTCATTTGTTCTTTCTTTAAAGCAGTGATTTACCTTTTGTTATGAGCATTTGTTTGCACAGGAAAGGAAAAGACAATCATCTAGTTAAAATGGGTGCTATATTGTTCCCTTATTCACAAAAAATTACACATCTGTCTAACAATACTAACCACTCTGAAAGATAATTATGGATCAATGCTTTAAAAAATATCCTGAACTGCCTCCAGAAATGGCAAGGAGAATTCAATTAAATTATTTGTAAAAGCCAGAGTCTTTTTTTCCTACCCATCTGCTACTTGAAATGGGATGACCTTTCAAATAGTGCTTGCGGTTCTCAAAGCAAACTCTAAATAAAGAAGTGGAGTGTGTTTTTACCCTCCCCCGCCCACCACCAGGTTCAGCATAGATAGAGCATTTGTACTGACATTCTACACCACTGAAAAGAATGCAGATTTGGCCTCTAGAACATAAAAGAAGCACTTTAGGAATATCAATCAAGCTCTGTCCCATGCCTTCAGTCATGACATTTGCCAGAATGGTGTGCTGTTTCCAAGATAAGTGTTTGGGAACAAGCTACACGAAGTAATTTACTCCCTGGAGAAAAACTGGAAACCCTACCCCCAAACAAATAGAATAAAGTACACATTAGTGAAGAGTCCCTTGTTTAAGCTGCCTATGGCAAGAAAGCTAATTCAAAAAGGTCAGATATTCAAGTAACAATAGACTCAAAACAGACTTCCCAAAGGCCTCTCCATAGGCCTTATATTATCAACTAAGAGCTGGTACTATGAGACTATTAACAGTGCTTTCTTCACCAAGTCTATACGCCTTTTTCCTTGTTTTATTTGTGCTCCCCCTGCAGCTCTTAATTCTTAAAACATTTCCAGGTTGGTCTTTTGTGTCATTTTTTTTCTAAAAATCAGAATCTTAAAAACACATCCAATGTATTTTTCTTGATAAAAGTACAACACACACTTTTCAAAAACTTTAAAAATTAAAAACAAAAAAAAACATTAAAGATAATCTTTTACCACACCATGCACAGAAAACCACTCCAGTCTGGTGTGTCTACTTCCAGTCATCTTAATGCATGACTACGTCACAAAACTGCATCATAGGAGGTTAGCAACCAGAATCTAACACACCGATCAACTGTATTATGCATATCTTCCTATGCCATCAATGGAAATTCATCATAGATAAATTTTATTATAACTTTGTGATTTTGTACTTGTGTCTATGTGTGTACACAGTTGTGATATAACTTATAAGTGAAATTATTTATTCAACTATTTATGAATGTAGAGATTTAGCTTTTTTCATTAGTATAAACAAAGTTGTACTGACTGAACATTGAATTTTCATCTTTGCAATTATTTCCTTAGCATCACTTTCTAGAAGCAGTGGGGCGGGATAGGAAAATATTATGATAATGAACATCACCAAAGTTTTTAAGTTAATATGGCCAAACTGTGCTCCAGCGAGTTGAACAAGATATGTGCACACTCTAGACAATACCCTACACTCTGGGTAACATTGAGAAGTATTAATTTTGTGTTCACTTGTGAGTCTGAGCAAAAACTCATCATTGCTCTAATTATCTTTGCTTTGATTAACTAATGAGCTGAAAGTTTTAGTGGTGTATTATATTGCCTCCTTTGTAAATTGCCATTCAAATATTTTGCCCACTGTTTTTTTTTTTTTCCTTTAAGATTTATTTATTTATTTTTAGGGAGAGAGAGTGCAGACACCTGAGCGTGTGGGAGAGGGGGCGGGGCAGAGGGAGAGAATCTTTCAAGCAGGCTCCCCACTGAGCAAGAAGCCTAATTCCAGGCTCTATCTCACAACTCATGAGATCATGACCTGAGAGGAAAGCAAGGGCTGGATGCTCAACAGACTGAGTCACAGGGGCAATGCTTGTGTCCACTTTTTAATGTGGTAAAAGGATTATCTTAAAGTACAATATTGTAAGGATTTAATGTATATACATATACAAATGAAATCAGAAAAAATGCTACAGGTAATAATTATTTTTTTAAATTAACATAATAAACAGAAACACAAAGGTATGTATGTTAACAAAGGTATGTATGTTTAACAAATTAAATAAATGTGGGCCCCCTGGGTGGCTTATTCAGTTAAGGATCTCCTTTTGGCTCAGGTCATGATCCCAGGGTCCTGGGATTGAGCCCCATGTTGGGCTCTCTGCTCCACTGAGCAGAGCTCAGCCTGCTCTCCCTTTCCTTCTGCCTGACACTCCCCCTGCTTGTGCTCACTCTCTGCCAAAGAAATAAAATCTTTTTAAAAATAATTAAATAAACATATATACACACACACATAAATCAGTACTTTCCCCCTGTCCTGTTGCAATCTCATTTTCCCATAACTAATAAAAAAATAAAAAATAAAAACAATTACTTGTTTATGCTTCCACAGCTTTCTCTAGCTTCATACAAATATATACAAACATAAATTATATATAGAACCATTCTTTTCTTTTTCACTTAAATGAACTCAATACTTTCTCAACTGGTCCAATCAAAGGACTATTCACCAACTGTATCGTGTACATGTTGGATATCACATAGAGATCTATCTAATTATTTTTATTCATTGCACAGTAGAGTTATAAATATGGTCAATAATTTTCCTATTAATGAGGTTTTCGGTTAGTGTTCTCTCTTGCTTTGTTTTGTTTTTGCCACTAAAACAATGCAGCACACATCTTTGAATATGCATTTGTATAAAATAGATTAAAGATTCCCAACAATATAAGTACCAGGTCAAAGAACAGGTGTACCATTAATTTTGACAGATAATGCCAGACTTGTCAGAATTTGAAAATATTCTTTCTCATTATGATTTGATTTGTATTTCTATGATGACTGCTGACAAAGTTGAGCAGATTTTCATGCCTATTGCTCATTTAAATTTTCTTTTTTTGTGAATTACCAATTAGTATCTTTAGCTATTTTTTTTCAAATATGGTGTAAAACTTCATCTCATCAGTGTATGAGTTCCTAGTTTTCTAATATTTATATTGTTAAATGCTATACACTTATAACTTTATTTATCTAAAGTTTATTTTTTTAAATTTTATGGTGAGAAATAGGGTTTATCATTTATAACTTACAAATGAAAAGCCAGCTTTTACATCATTTTTTAAATAGAAACATCCATTTCCCACTTAAATAAAAAGCTGCTTATACTAAATACTTAGCTCACTATTACATATTTGGATCTGTTTCTGACTTTTCCTATTCTAATGTCAATTTTTATCATGGCCAATAACATACCGCTTGAATAACAGCAACTTTACGCCTGATTCTTGATTTCAGCTCAGGTCATGATCTCAGGGTTGTGAGATCAAGCCCAGTGCCAGGCTCCTCATTGAGTGTGGAGCCTGCTTAAGATTCTCTCTCTCCTTTTTCCTCTGCTCCCCTGTCCCTGAATGCACTTGTACATGTGAGCTCTCTCTCTCTGAAAAAAGAAAAAAAGAAAAAAACCCCAAACCCCAGCTGCTCTAAGTTTTAACTTAAGACATTAAGTTTTAATGTCTAGAAGAAAGAATAAAAGTAAAAAGCTGTTGCAATTGTGACTGGAATTCCATGAACATATGCATGGTTTTAGGAAAGAATGACATTTTACAATAGTAAATATTAGGGAATACAGAACAATGATTTCCTTTCTTGTTAAATGCATTACTAAAGATTTTATATTTTTTATGTAAATGAAAATTTTCTATTTCTTTGTAACTGGTTATTGAAGGTATAAATATGCTTTGATTTTATATATTTATCTTGCAGCCATCCACCTTACATGTTTTCTTAGTCTGTAACACAGTCTTAAGTTTGCTGGGAATATAATCATATCATCTCAAAATGAGGATAACTCTGTTTAATGTCTTCCAATATTTATGTTGTTTAATTTTATTGTTTAATTACATCATGTAGAACCCACAACAGTACCAAGTAATAATCTTGACAGTAAATATTCCTCTGCATTTTTCCTAGTCTTAATAGCAATGGCTTTTATATATGCACTGTTTAATGTAATATTATGGTAGGTTTTGTGAATATATATTATTATGTTTAATTAACATCCTCCAATGTCCATTTTATTTAGAAAATTATTTGAAATTTCTAATAAATTTTAGAATATTATTTTTTGGCATGTGTACTGGGTTGAAATTTATGGCCACTTAGAATCTCAGATGACCTTATTTTGAAATGGGGTCCTGGCAGATGTACAGATGAAGTCATATTGGGTTAGGGTGGGCCCGGTCCACCCTATCCTCAAAAGGAGAGAAAATAGAGGCAAAAACAGACACACAGGTAAAAGTCCATGTGATGACAAAGGCAGGGATCAAAGTGATATGTCTACATGCCAAGGAACACTAAGAACTGACAGTAACCACCTGAAGCTAGAAAAAGGCAAGAAAAGATCACCCCTTATAGCATTTGAAGGAAGCATTATCCTGTTGGCACCTTTATCTTAGACCCTTAGTATCCAAAACTATGACAGAGAAAATTTCCGTTATTTTAAGCTACCCAGTTTGGTAATTAGTTACAGCGGCCCTAAGAAACTAATGCAGCATGTATTTATAAAATCATATCATTTTTATCTCTTAATTTGCTGATGTGATGAACAGTATGGCTGAATTCCCAATTTTGAACCAGTTTATAATTTTTAAAGTAAACCTGATTTCAAACATTTTATTATATTTTCATAAGCAGATAGACTTAAGTTGCTATTTTTAAAATCACACACATACAAAAATGAAATTGGTATGAAATATCTTTTAGTGCAATTGATATCAGGCTTGGATATAAAATTATATTGGATTTGTACTATTACTTAAGGCCCCTTTCCTTTTTCTCTACAGTCTTAAATTGTTTGATAACCATAAAGAGTATCTGTTTTTAAAGCTTAAATTTAATTTAGCTGTAAAACCATCTGGGCCTGGAGCCTTTTATAGCGGTACATCTTAAACAATCTTCCACTTTTTTTCTCTGATTAATATTATGAAAATATTTTGACTTTTTTAATGTGAATATTGATAATATATATGTTCCTAAAGAATCACCATTTCTTCTAGGTTTTCAAATAAATGGCTACAATTTTTTTTTTCAAAGATGTGGTAGTTACCAGTATTGACTGGTAGAGTTGACCAGGAAACTAGAAGGATACATACCCCTTTCCTCCTACTACTACATGTGGATTGAGTCAAAGGGGGGCATTCCTCAAAGAAAGAAAAGAATCATTCTTCAGTCAAGCATATAGAAGTAGCTCTTATCACTGGCAAGAACCTCTAAACAAACCCATAAAAAATATTTTCATCTGAATCACCAGATACGCATCACATAAAATTTAGATAGTTGGTCCTCAAGTTATTTGATACTTTCCTAGAGTCTTAGCAAAGCTATGCAGAAATTTTCTTGACATTTCCATTAAGCTACAATAAAGTTTCCATTTTTTTAAACACTTGACAAAATAAAAAAAGAATTATTCTTCCTTCACACCTGCACACATTTAAAAATATCTCCAACTTATCTAAGAAACAATTTTTTCTACAACTCTCCCAGACTTCATACTCATATCCTTTTATTCATAGCAGATGGAGGAAATTAGAGTAACACATTTGCTCTAAAATCATTAGTGTTGCCTCAGCACTTCCAATCTAACATGGCATTTCAAGGGGCTATTGTTACATGGATCAAGAGTTTGCTCCAGGCACAAAGAGACATAAAGGTCAATTTGAAACTTTTTTTTTCACAATGAGCTTTTGCATCTTAATTTCTTCAACATCATTCCAGTTGGATTTTAAACACAAATCAAGTGGGAGGACAGAGAGGTCTGATTTCTGTCAGGGGTCATATTTTGTTCCATGGACAGTCCTCTGACAAATCATTATAGCTGCTTTGGAAAGCACTGTTCTCAAAACTGTCCACCAACTGCTGGGTAGTCTGGAAGACTAGGAAAATATTTTTACCTCTCAGATATCAGCTTGCCCTTTAGCTTCCTGAAATGCCTAACACTAAAATAGGTAGTGAGCTTCAGATGACAGCAACTCTGTCCCAGACCAAAACAATCCCTGGCTGAAGAAAGACCAATCTGTGAGAGTTTCTTTAGCATATACTGTATTAAGTCCAATGTAAAAAAAAAAAAAAAAAATTCTTTTAAGTTTAAGAAACTACACACCTGGAAAATACAATCTTGTGTATACATAAGAGCAATCATGGAGCATGATACCAGATCTTTCTATACTGTATTACAATTTTGAAACTCCCTTCATGTCACATTTGTATGTCATCCTCATAAATCTATAACAAACATAGAATAAAAGAAGAAGGATCCCATTTGCAATGACATGGATGGAACTAGAGCGTATTATGCTTAGCGAAATAAGTCAATCAGAGAAAGACAACTATCTCATGATCTCCCTGATATGAGGAAGTGGAGATGCAACGGGGGTGGGGGTTAAGGTGGTAGGAAAAGAAAAAATGAAACAAGATGGGATCGGGAGGGAGACAAACCAAAAGACTCTTAATGTCATAAAATAAACTGAGGGGGGTGGGGGAGGAGAGGAGAGGGGTTGGGAGAGGGTGGTGGGGTTACATTATATGTTTAAATAAAAAAGCTTAAGAAAAAAAAATTAAAATTTAAAATAAAAAGAAGAAGAAGGAGATGTAAACATAGTGGTCTTAAGAAGAAAGTGACATTAAAGATCATCAATAAATCTCTTCTACAGGTGAGAAAAGGGAGGCCAAAGGGGAAATGAGGACCTTTGCCTTCTTGCATAGTCATCCTATGAGGCTAATAGAGTGAAAGCCAGTCACAAGAGTTACAAAAAAAAGAGTCATAAAAATAAGACCAGGAAGAAAAACAGAATGGAAATAAAAACACTATTTCTTAAAAGAAGAAATTCTGTTGAATTAAAGCTTAAAATTCAAGATTCATCTTTAAGGACCACTTGGCTATGATGGTTTTATGCCATTATTAGAGCCCTTAGAGAGAAGAGCAATTTTAAAATTCATATTTCCAGTAAAGATGTGCAAATCTTGAAGAACATATTCATGCAGTTGTAAACAGTATACACATACACACAAAAAAAATCTTGAAAGTCACTATTATATAATTATGGAAAGGAGCCTAAATATTCCATAGCTCAGTTAAGTTATTCATGCATTTCCTGTACCCCTATTTTTTCCAGCATTTTTAAAATTTTGTTATAAACATATAATGTATTATTAGCCCCAGGGGTACAGGTCTGTGAATCGTCAGGTTTACACACTTCACAGCACTAACCATAGCATATACCCTCCCCCATGTCCATAACCCAGCCACCCTCTCCCTACATCCCTCCCCCTGGCCCCCCTCAGTTTGTTTTATGACATTAAGAGTCTCTTTTGGTTTGCCTCCTTCCCAATCCCATCTTGTTTCATTTATTCTTGTCCTATCCCCCAACCCCCCCCACCGTTGCATCTCCACTTCCTCATATCAGGGAGATCATATGAAAGTTGTCTTTCTCTGACTGACTTATTTCGCTAAGCGTAATACCCTCTAGTTCCATCCACATCATTCATTGCAAATGGCAAGATTTCATTTCTTTTGATGGCTGCATAGTATATATATGATGGAATACTATGGAATATATATATGGAATGTATATGGAATATATATATGGAATACTATGGAATATATATATGGAATATATATGGAATATATATGTGGAATACTATGGAATATATATATGGAATATATATATATATACACACATACATATGTGTATATATATATATATACCATATCTTCTTTATCTATTTATCTGTTGATGGACATCTAGGTTTTCTCCATAGTTTGGCTATTGTGGACATTGCTGCTATAAACATTCGGGTGCACATGCCTCTTCGGATCACTACGTTTGTATCTTTAGGGTAAATACCCAGTAGTGCAATTGCTGGGTCGTAAAGTAGCTCTATTTTCAACTTTTTGAGGAACCTCCATGCTGTTTTCCAGAGTGGTTGCACCAGCTTGCATTCCCACCAACAGTGTAAGAGGGTTCCCCTTTCTCCACATCCTTGCCAGCATCTGTCATTTCCTGACTTATTAATTTTAGCCATTCTGACTGGTTCCTGTACACCTATTTTTAACTCACCCTCTACTTTCCCACTGCAGCAAGGACCTAGTCAGTTATCTTAATATTGTGACCTCTATCATACAGTAAATTTTTAAAATGATCTTTCCTTCGAAGGAAAATATATTACTAGTAGTATTTTCTGTGACAGCGTTCTCAGAAATACATGTCAACAATGCAGAGGCCAGAGTCCTAATATCTTTCATTCAACAGAAAATAGCCATTTTCCATGACTCAATCCAGAATATTTTTAAAAATCTAGATCTAGGATATCATAAGTCAAGTAAAAGACTGTATTATAGAAAAGCACAAACATAAAAAACATTAAAAGTGGAGTCATCATTTTAAAAGGAAGAAATTTACAGCGGTGGTGAAAGATCATATCAGGGTTAGAGGACTGGAGGACAATCTCTGTGTCAGAATCCACACTTTATTGTCAGAACACACCTCGACATTTTAAAACTGCTTTTAGTCACCTTTTAAACGGCTGAGAATAGAGAACATAAAACACAATGTCTAATGTACCACAGAAAGTTTTATGATTCTCTTTAAAAAAAAAAAAAAGGGAAGAACAAACATCTCTATTTCCATTCCGGATCTGCACAATATATGCTTGCATCCCATTTGCTCTGATTCATTTACATTTTGCTGAATTTTGCTTTTGTCCATTTTCATCTTTCAAAAGATTTTTAAAAAATCAACAATAACAAAAAGCCCTCAAAAGATGCTTTCAAGATAAAATCGCAAAGAAAATAAGTACATGAATTAGTGAAACAACATTCAAGTTTATACAAATGGGGCAGTTACGTCTTTTCTCATCTTGTCCGAGAATTAATTGCCCTGCTGAAATTAGGCATAAGCATGCTTCATGCAGACAGGAGCCCAAGCTGGAAGCAAACTCTTGGAATGATGATAATACTGCCCCCTGACTCTTTTCACATGGCTACGTTTTTGACATTTCCGTCAATATTTTACCCAGTTGTGGTAGGACTATGACAAAAGATTTCTCTAGGCATGACGGGCACGTCCGTGGTGAGTGGCAGGGAATGACAATGGGCAACAAGCCCCTTTAGTGGCCCCCAAAAGCCCATAGGTCTTCTGCAAACCTTACACATACATGCTCTAAGGAAAGCATATCAAAAATGGAAACTGTGAAGACAATTTTAATCACCAACAGACTATTCTATGATCTATTATAACTTTATAAGAGCAAATCTTCCAACACATAGGAGACTGACAAGCTTATATTCTCTCCCTGCCCCTCAGTCTCTTTAAATGTTTATGTAAGGGTTTTTACACATGGATGGAGATGACCTTAATATAGTATTTATTTTAATCTACCCAAGGACAAACTACAAATAGCTAAATTTGACTGTAGTAGAATTTTCTTGGTTATTTTTAATTTGATTCAAATCACCTCTATGGGCTATAGAATTTTTCTCCTAGACCCTGGGAGATATCAGGTGTCACTAATCAGAGTTAGCCCATCTTGTAGTCAGTGCAGCCCAAAGTTCTGCCTGCAAAGTAGCAATTAGAGTCAAGTCTCTTCTGGAAATGCCAATTACTGCTCTTTGTTTTCCCTGTTGAATGTCTCCTTAATATAAGAATGACATATCGTTTTTACCCTATCAAATTAGAAAATATTATTTGAAATAACACTCATAGTTGGCAAGAGGGCAGGGAAAGAAGCATGCCCAAAGATGTTGGTGAAAATGCAAAATGCAATATCTTTTATGGAAAACAATCTGCCAACATATACCATGACATTTTTATCCTATGGTATTCACTGATTTTCTTTGGGGAACATTGTTCCATATGTCTAAATAGTCTTAAAACCAGACTTTTTACTATCTATATAGTATTGTATTATGTAAATATACTATACTATAGTTTTTCTTTGTCTTCACATATCAACATTTTAGTTTTCTATTTCAGTTACTATAAATAATGCAGAGAACATCTTTATAAATACATTTTTAAATTGCATCTTGTTTATTCTTTAGGATAGATTCTTAGAAATGGAAATAAAGCTGTTAGCAAGTGTACCGTCAAGTATAATTTTGTCCTAACAACTACAGAATTGCAATTAGCAAACCAATTCTTCAACTAAAATTCCAGTGGATCATCATTTACAAGGAGCAAAATACAGTGATAAAAATGACCCTGCTTATTTACAGAGCCTTGAGAATGGGTAATTTCTCCAAGGAAACCAAATCAGATAACACATATGATTGAGTAGCCATTACCTCAAAAAGGACAAATCAGGCCCCACCAAAGGACATTCGTTTCAAGCAAAGGCACAGCCTGCTAAGTTAACTGCCTTCTGTTTTCAACCAAAGATCCTCTTCCCAAGTTCATTAGTGGGTAAGACCTCTCTCTGAACACATTCTTAACATCACTGGTTAGCAATCATTTTCCTGTCTTTTGAAGACTAATAAGCAACCCAGGTTTATAAAACAGAAAAGTCAGAATATGATGAAACATTCTGCTGCTGCCAAACCTGGCCTCCCTGATGACGTGAAGGGAGAAGTTATTGGCTGGAAGCTGTTCTAAAAGAAGAGATGACTGACCCCTAAATTAAAATTCCAGCTTTCAGAAGCCAATAAATAATAACGCACCACTTTTAAACCTTTCGTATTAAAATGATAACACCCACGGTTGGCAAAGGAATGGTATTTCCCAAAGCATATCCCTTAGAAAAATATTTCCATGATAAAACGAGGGTTTTTAAAAATTATTTATTTATTTGAGAGAGAGAAAGCGAGAAAGAGCATAAACAGGGTGAAGGGCAGAGGGAGAAGCAGATTTCCTGCTGATCAAGGAGCCTAATGGGACTTGATCCCAGGACCTCAGGATCATGACCTGAGCTGAAGGCAGATGCTTAACGGACTGAGCCACCCAAGTACCCTCCACGATAAAATTAGTTTAGGAAAGAGAATGGAAGGAAGTTTAATTTGAACATTTAATGTGCTGTTACAAACTGCAAATCTCCACGAGGGGCTGTAAGCAAGCAGTGTTTCTAAACTTATTTAACTACCAAATTCTTCTTGTTTTATGTTGCCCTTTGTTTCTGGCTGCTGGCCTTCTGTCAAATCTCTCAGGGGAGAGCATTCTGAGGAACATCTTCAGTAAATGTTTCTCTAAGCTGGCAGTTCTCAAACATTTTGGTCTCAAGACTCATTCACAATCTTAAAAATTGTTAAAGGTCCCAAAGAGGTTTTGTGTACGTAGGTTCTATCTATAGATATTTATCATATTAGAAATTGAAACAGAAAATTTTCAAAACACTAATTCATTTTAAACTAACAGTAATAAACCTATTACATGTACACATATGCAATATATTTTCTAAAACAAACAAAAGGACAAAAGGAACTAGTGGGAAGAGTGGCATTGTTTCAGAGTACTGGAAATCTTTTTAATGTTTGGCTTAATAGAAGACCAGTAGATTCTCATACCTGCTTCTGCATTGTGTTGTTGATGTATTTTTTTAATGTAGGTGAGATTTGGTGGGATAAGGTCCAGAGTTGATGACCGAGAAAGAATTCTCGAAACGTCTTTGGTGCAAAATGGTGGTTTTATGAAAGCACAGGGATAAAGGATGCTGCTTGGGAATATTCCTTAAAGCCCCCACCCCAAGGTAGACTAACACAGTTGGCTCCAATTATAGCCATTATCCTGGGAAATGAGTGAGGGAGAAGCCCTCACATCTATTGGGAGGAGGAACAGTGAGAAAGGGAATAAAAGTCAGAGTCCCCTTCATCTAGGATGGTCTGTTTTCCTCCAGCGACCTGGCCTGACTCGGAGAAGGCTTATTTAGATAATTATCATCCAATATGTCAGGAGGGAGTTTACTAGGCAACATGTTTGAGCAAACACATTCTACAAGAGGCCCTTGGGTAGGGGTCCTAGCGTAGAGAAATGAAGGCCTAGGTATGAGCAGGTCCATTTGGTCTGTCTCCTACAGAAGAGATCTAACTGATAGATCCCACTGAGGCAATATGGTATTACAGGAGCTCTGTCTTTTCCTAAATTTTGCAATCCCAATTGTTTCCAGTGGGTAAAAAGGCATCCCAAGGGAGAATCCTTGGGGACTTAAGAAGAAGCTCCCATGCTAGAGAAAGTCCATTACCAAAGAATATCCCCCCAGACTCCCTTGTGGTGTCCCACGAACAGGATATGCCAGAAGTTCCTGGTGTCAAAGGGGACCAAGGCATCCCCCAAACAAAATCGCTATGATCATCACTGTCATTAAAGGCCTGCCCTCCTCCCACTTCCCCATCACATCCTAGGCTACAGATGGGTGCCTGGTGTATGAACCAAAATACCATGCCTAGAAGGTCATGCAGTGAAGGTCACACCTTATTTTACCTTGCCTTGAACCTGCCATTTTTAACCCATGGAGAACACTAGAACAGTTTTACAAGGGGAAACTACCTAATTTTGTAGCTTAAGTAGTTAGTAGAGGACATTGGCAGAAAACAGTAAAGATAGAAATCCATCATGGTCTAAGTGATATTCTAACACAAGTAGTCTTTATAGCCAACTTCCCTAGGAAAGGGTCCCTGTTTGGGGTTTAGTTCAATTAGGTACTGGTTTCAGCCGGCTCCCAGTGGATATCTCACAGCCATAAGCAGCTAGACCAGGGATGTGAAGGGGATCACATTAGACCAATGAGGAGGAAATCTCACACAAGAGTCTTTTTTTTTTTTTAGGATTTTTCTAAAAATTTATTTATTTGACAGAGACAGATCACAAGTAGGCAGAGAGGCAGGCAGAGAAAGAGAGAGAGGAGGAAGCAGGCTCCCTGCTGAGCAGAGAGCCTGATGCAGGACTTGATCCCAGGAGCCTGAGATCATGACCTGAGCTGAAGGCAGAGGCTTAATCCACTGAGCCACCCAAGTGCCCTCACACAGGAGTCTTAAGATTGGTAGCCTTCTGGTGACTTAAGTGGCTGTCCTGTGCCAAGACAGACAACTTTATATAAGGACAGGAAATCAAGTTTCTGGGTCTTACTACCATTCTGGCCAGGGTACTAACTTCCAGCCCAAAGGAAGGCTTTCTCCTCCCTACAGAGTAGTCAGTCATAGGCTAGAGGATTGGAGCCTGAGCAATCGACAGGAAAGTATTCCAATAAGACCGTACTCCTTGAAGAGTCCCTGAAATAGTTGTAAAGGAAGAGATAAAGTACTCACCAACTTTGTACCAAACCTCAGAGTCCAGATGTAAAGACTTGGAAGCCCCACACTCTAGTACCAAATAATGTAGTTTTTGAATGTAGGTGGGATTTGGTGGGGTGAGGTCCAGAGCTGACAACCAAGAAAGAATTCTTGAGATGTCTTTGGTTCAAAAATGGTGGTTTTATGAAAGCGCGGGGACAGGGCTTGTGAGGCGAAAGAGCTGCTGCCCCAGGGTTCTAAGGGATGACTAATTATATATTTGGGGCATTGGGGGAGGTAAGGAAAGAGGAGGTCTTCAAAAGGACTTTCATATGCTAAAGAGGACCTATATGCTACTTGCCTTTGCCAAGTTCAGGTTGTTTTTCCCTGTAGTAAGGCATTAACATGAAGACAGTTGGGAGCTTCCTAGAGGAAATGTCACACATATTCCACCCAGAAGGGTGGGTTGGGGACAGTTTGTGGAGTGTCAGCTTGTGCTTTGTCCTCGGCTTGCCTTCTGCTCCCTCATCACTGTGATATACTGTTTGGCTGAAGTATGTCAAAACCTAGGAGTATTTTAATCACCTTTTCAAAGAACTATGGATATTTTTCTTGGATACTGCATCAAAAGTAGACAAAGGGGAGTGACTTCACCAAGATGGCAAAAGAGGCTATTCCTAATTTTGCTTCTCCTCATAAGAAAAACAACTAACATCTATTCAAGAATAAGATACCACTGAAAGAATGTTAGGACACAGGGGTGAGGCAGATGCACACCCTATACCACCAAGACAGAGGACATCAGAAAGGAAAAAGATGAGCTACCTGTTAACTGTATTGCCCTTCCATCAGGCCAGCACTAGGTTAGAGAGGTCTCCCTGGAGCCTCCAGTTTCTCCGGAAGGTAAAAAGAATACAGAAGACAACCAGCCTTCCCTAGCATCGTGGGTACTTTGTGGAAAGCCCTTACTCTGATCTCACCCTGTGGGAACTGCAGGGGAATCTGCAGGGCCCAGGCATTGGGAATCTGACTATGATGAAGAAGGGGGAGGGGCTCATAATGAACAGTGTAAGGATCTTGGCAGAGAGAGTCCATGCCTGCAGTGTCCAAGCAGTAATCCCAACCAGTGCCTTTCCTCATCTGCATAACCCAGTTGGGGTACGTCCTGACCAGGGAATTCAGTGGAGAGCAGATCTGCCTGGATCATCAGACAAGTTTTGCCAGCTCTGGAGCCCAATCTGCACATGCCCAAGCAAGGTGCTGAATCACAGCTCCATGCTCTGCTGAGAGTGCCTTTTGACCTCATCTGACCAGAAGGGCTGGTGACAACTCTTAGAAGCTCTGTGGTCTAGCAGTGCTAGAGCTCAGAGGAGGGCAAACAGAGATCATCTCCAGAACAAAGTCTCTACTAGCATGGAGGTTTCCCATACTGTGCAGACAGGGGGATTAAGTTGTAGACAAGGCTAAAGGTAGCTCCCAGCTCCTTTTGGGGAACTAAAAGTAGTTTGCAGTGATCCCCCACCCACCCACCCAGGTAAAGGAGATGAGAAACAACCCCAACCACTGTGGAGAGTGTCTTCCAGGCTCACCTGACAAGAAGGGCTCGTGAAAGTACATGAAAGCTGAGCAGGTTAGTAGTACTCCATCCAAGAAAAAAGTAGATAGAGCCAATAGTTTGTAATACGAAGCCAGTGGTCCTGTTTGGCCAGAAAATGGGGGGTGAGGGAAGGGTACAGTTTGATTTGAGTTACAACAAAGAACTTTACTAGTTTTAGAGTTGCTTCTCCCACTGTGCCTGGGCAGAGATTCTAATTCATACCCTACACTACAATCTTTAGCCTATCCAATTAGCGAATGTAATCAGAGCATACAGGAGACCATATAGACCATTCAACAGCACTGTCCACAATGGCACTTGAATAGAGAGCACAGCCCATGGTTTCTGCCATCTGCAGAACAAAACTGGTGGCCTCCCCTGACCAGGGAATTCAGTATACACTCAGGTCTGATTGGGGCCTCCAAACAATGAAATGTACAAGCCCTGGGACATGGCCTGCTGCCTTGTGAGGGCAGGGAAGCTAACTCGCAGCCCCATCTACTACTGAATATAGTAACTAAGCCCAACTATCTAGTAATTCTAATGAATTACTAGTAAGGAGATTAAATCAGTAATCAAAAATATCCCAACATAGAAAAGACCAGGACCAGATGTCTTCACTGGCAAATTTTACCAAACATTTAAAGAATTAACACCAATCCTATACAAACTTTTCCCAAAATAATCAAAGAGAATACTCCCAAATTCATTTTATGTGGCCACCATTACCCTGATTCCAAAACCGGAAAAGTACATTACTAGAAAAGATAACTATAGACCATTATTCTTGATGAATATAGATGTAAAAATTCTCAATAAAATCCTAGAAAACTGAATTCAATAGCATATTAAAAGAATCATTCACCATGATCAAGAGAGATTTATCCATGGGAAGCAAGGATGGTTCAATATATACCAATCAGCCAACGTGATTTATCATATTAATAGAATTGTTTTAAATAAAGAAAATATGATTATCTTAATAGGCATAAAAAAGGCATTTAACAAAATTTAAAATCCATTCATGATTAAAAACTCTTTAACAATTAAACACCAAAGGAACATATCTCAACATAATAAAGACTGCATATGACAGGCCCAGAGATAATATCATATTCAATGTGAAAGAATGAAAGCTTTTCTTCTCAGATCAGGAGCAAAACAAGTGTGCCTATTCTCATCACTCCTATTCAACAGGGATCTGGAAGTCCTAGCTAAAGAATCAGGCAAGAAAAAAAAAAAAAATCAGAATTGAAAAGGAAGAAGTAAAATTGTCTCTATGTGCAGATGACCTGAGCTGATATAGAAAAAAAAATCCTGAATATTCAACCAAAAAACTATTAGACCTAATCAATGAATTCATTGAAATTGCAGGATACAAAATTAACATACAAAAATTAGTGGCATTTCTATACAATAATAAAATTACTGGAAAAGGAATAAATCTATCTCATATACAATAGCATCAAAAAACAATAAAATACTCAGGAATAAATTTAACTAAAGAGGTGAAAGATCCCTATTACAGAAGCTATAAAACATTAATGAAAGAATCAAAGAATACACAAATAAATGGAAAAGTATCCCATGTTCATGGATTGAAAACATTAATATTGTTAAAATGTCAGTACTACCAAAAGTCATCCACAGATTCAAGGCAATTCCTATCAAGATTTCAGTCGACTAGAGAAGCAAGATGGCAGAGGAGTAGGAGACCTAAATGTCATCTGCTCCCAGGAATTCAGCTAGCTAGTTATCAAACCATTCTGAACACCTACAAACTCAACAAGAGATTGAAGAAAAGAATAGCAAAAATTCTATGAACAGAAAAGCGACCACTTTCTGGAAGGTAGGACATGCAGAGAAGTGAATCCAATGCAATATTTGGGAAGATAGACCATGGGTGGGAAGGAGCCTCCATCAGCTGGCTACTGGCAAGTGATCGAGTAGAGCACAAAATCAGAACATTTAGAAGTCTGGGGCATGGAGGGATATCACTCTAGGAGCTAAGTGAGGGGTGGAATCCTCGCTGGGGCAGTGTAGTCTCAGGACCCTCCAGGTCACAGAAAGACTGTGGGTCCCTGAGTGCTGCAGAGCTCCCAGGTATTGGTGTGGGGAAGCCAGCTGCAAAGACAGAGCCAAGGAGTGGGCTCTCAGCTCGAGGTTGCCATAAACCATGATCTGAGGCACAGTTGGACCACTGATCTTCAAACAGTGACCCCACAAGTGGCAGATCCAGGGAGAACCTTACTTCCTCCAATAGAAGGAGTGGCATAGGAATGTGCTGCAGGAGTTGGCTGGGTTTGGAAACTCCAAACAGAGCCGTGTGGCAGAGAAAGAAATGCTCGGTCACAGGCTGGGTGAGCATGGAGCACAACCGAAGACCAGGGAGACAGGAGTGATTGACTGCTTTTCTCTGAGGACTCACTGAAGTGGGTGGCCCAGAGCTCTCAGCTCGTCTAGGGCCAGAGATTGTGAAGCCACAATTTTCATCCTCATCCTCCAAAGCTATATGGAAAGCTTTCAGGGAACAAATGGTACCAAGACCAAAGTCAGGCAGATTGCTTAGCTTACCCTGAAAGGGTGGTGCAGTTCTCCCTTGGGCAAAGAGAATGATTTGAGAATCATTGCAACAGCCCTTCTCCCACAAGATCAGCAAAAACATCCAGCCAAGACCAAGTTTACCAATCAATGAGAACTGCAAAAATCCAGTGCTAGGGAAATACACCACATAGAATTCATGGCTTTTTCCCCATGATTCTTCAGTCTTTCAAAATTAAATTTTTAAAATTTTATTTTTTTCTTAGCCTATTTTTAAAAAATTTTTCCTCTTTCCTATTTTAACCATCTTATCAATACATTTTTAAAAATCTTTTTATTTTTCATTTTTATAGTCATTCTATTTCTTTATTGTATTTAACCTTATTTTTATATGTATATATATACACATGTGTATATATATATATATATACATATATACACACACACACACACACACACACACACACACATATATATGCATATATATTTTATTTTCTTTCTTTAAAATTCTGGGATACAGTTTATGCTAACAGACCAAAATATACCCTAAATCTTGGGTATGGCTTTGTTCTAGTCTCCCACCTGATCACATTCTCTCCTCTTTTTTTTTTTTAAATTTTTTTCCTTCTTTTTTCAAACAACTTCTTATCTTATCCATTCCTTTTTAAAAATATTTTTTAATTTTCATCTTTACAGTTATATTCCATCCCTTCATTTTATTTACCCTAATTTTTGTGTAGATATATACATTTTTCTTTCTTTAAAATTTTGGGAGGCAGTTGCTTCTAATAGACCAAAATACACCCAAAATCAAGTGTGTGGCACTGTTCTATTCCACAGCCTGATCACATACAGATTTTTTTTTCCATTCCTTTGTCCCCAATTTTGGGTCTCTTCTGATTTGTTTAGGTGTATATTTTTCTGAGGTCGTTGTTACCCTTTGAGCATTTTGTTCTCTCATTCATCTAGTCTTCTCTGGACAAAAAGACAAAGCAGAAAATCTTATCTCAAAAAAGAAAAAAAAAAAAGAACAAGAGGCAGTACTGGGACCTAATCAATAAGGACATTAGTAAATTGTTGGAAATGGAGTTCAGAATGATGATCATAAAGATACTAGCTGGGCTTGAAAAAAAAAACAAAACAGAGAAGATACCAGAGAATCCCTCTTGGGTGAAATAAAAGAACTAAAATCTAACCAAGTTGAAATAAAAAAAAAATATTAATGAGGTGCAATAAAAAATGGAGGCTCTTACTGCTAAGATAAATAAGGCAGAAGAGAAAATTAGTGATATAGAAGACTAAATGATGGAGAATAAAGAAGCTGAGAAAAAGAAAGATAAACACCTACTGGATCACAAGGGGAGAATTTGAGAGATAAGTGATACCATAAGATGAAATAATATTAGAATAATTGGGACCCCAGAAGAAGAAGAAACAGAGAGGAGGGCAGAAGCTATATGGAACAAAGTATAACAGAGAACTTCCAGGAGGCACTGAGAATTCCCCTCAAAATCAATAAAAATAAGTGAACACCCCATCTCTATGGCAAAGCTCACAAGTCTCAGAGACAAAGAAAAAATCCTATATATAGCAATACAAGCCTTTCTCAAGAAACAAGAAAGGTCTCAAATACACAACCTAACACTACACCTAAAGGAGCTGGAGAAAGAACAGGAATTAAGGCCTGAACCCAGCAGAAGAGAAATAATAAAGATCAGAGCAGAAATCGAAGAAAGAAAAACCAAAAGAACGGTAGAACATATCAATGAAACGAGCTGGTTCTTTGAAAGAATTAATAAGATTGATAAATACCTGTCCAGACTTATCAAAAAAGATAAGAGAAAGGACCCAAACTAATAAAATCATGAGTGAAAGAGGAGAGATCACAACCAACACCAAAGAAATACAAACAATTATAAGAACATATTATGAGCCACTATACACCAGCAAATTTGATAATCTGGAAGAAATGGATGCATTCTTAGAGACATATAAACTACCAAAATTGAACCAGGAAGAAATAGAAAACCTGAAGAGGCTCATAACCAGAAAGGAAATTGAAGCAGTCATCAAAAATCTCCCAGGAGCAGATGGCTTCCCAGGGGAATTCAACCAAACATTTAAAGAAGAATTAATACCTATTCTCCTGAAATTGTTCCAAAAAATAGAAATGGAAGGAAAAGTTCCAAACTCATTTTATGAGGCCAGCATTACCTCGATCCCAAAACCAGACAAAGAATTCATCAAAAAGGAGAATTACAGACCAGTATCCCTGATGAACATGGATGCAAAATTCCCACCAAAATACTAGCCAATAGGATCCAACAGTACGTTAAAAAGGATTATTCACATGACAAAGTGGGATTTATTCCTGAGCTGCAAGGTTGGTTCAACATTCGCAAATCAATCAATGTGATACATTAATAAAAGAAAGAACAAGAACCATATGATAGATGCAGAATAGATGCAGAAATAGATGCAGAAAAAGCATTTGATGAAGTACAGCATCCTTTTTTGATCAAAACTCTTCACAGTGTAGGGATAGAGGATACATACCTCAATATCATAAAACCATCTACAAAAAACCCACAGTGAATATCATTCTCAACGGGGAAAAACTGAGAGCTTTTACCCTAAGGTCAGGAACACAGCAGGAATGTCCACTATCACCACTGCTATTCAACATAGTACTAGAAGTCCTCACCTCGGCAATCAGACAACAAAAAGGCATCTGAATTGGCAAAGAATAAGTCAAACTTTCAGTCTTTGCAGGTGATATGATACTTTATGTGGGAAACCCAAAAGACTCCACTCCAAAACTGCTAGAACTCATACAGGAATTCAGTAAAGTGGCAGGATATAAAATCAATGCACAGAAATCAGTTGCATTTCTGTACATCAACAACAAGACAGAAGAAAGAGAAATTAAGGAGCTGATCCCAATTTATAACTCCATCGAAACCCAGAAGATACCTAGGAATAAATCTAACCAAAGAGGCAAAGAATCTCTACTCAGAAAACTACAGAATACTCATGAAAGATATGGAAGAAGACACAAAGAAATGGAAAAATGTTCCATGCTCATGGATTAGAAGAACAAATATTGTGAAAATGTCTATGCTACCTAGAGCAATCTACATATTTAATGCAATCCCTATAAAATACCATCAACTTTTTTCAAATAAATGGAACAAATAATTCTAAACGTTATAGGGAACCAGAAGAGACCCTGAATAGCCAGAGAAATATTGAAAAAAAACCAAAGCTCATGGCATAACAATTCCAGATTTCAAGCTCTATTTCAATGATGTAGTCATCAAGACAGTATGGTGCTGGCACAAAAACAGACACATAGATCAATGGAACAGAATGGCAAGCCCAGAAATGGACCCTCAACTCTATGGTCAACTAATCTTTGACAAAGCAGGAAAGAATGTCCAATGGAAAAAAGTCTCTTCAACAAATTGTGTTGGCAAAATTGGACAGCCACATCCAAAAGAATGAAACTGGACCATTTCCTTACACCACACACAAAAATAGACACAAAATGGATAAAAGACCTGAATGTGAGACAGGAACCCATCAAAATCCTTGAGGAGAACACAGGCAGCAACCTCTTTGACTTCAGCCACAACAACTTCTTCCTAGAAACATCACCAAAGGCAAGGGAAGCAAGGGCAAAAATGAACTATTGGGACTTCATCAAGATCAAAAGCTTTTGCATAGCAAAGTAACAGCCAACAAAATCAAAGACAACTGACAGAGTGGGAGAAGACATTTGCAAATGACATATCAGATAAAGGGCTAGGATAAAAAAATCTATAAAGAACTTATCAAACTCAACGCCCAAAGAACAAATAATCCAACCAAGAAATGGGCAGAAGACATGAACACACATTTCTGCAAAAAAGACATCCAGATGGCCAACAGACACAGGAAAAAGTGCTCCACATCACTCGGCATCAGGGAAATACAAATCAAAAACCACAGTGAGATACCACCTCACACCAGTCAGAATGGCTAAAATCAACATGTCAGGAAATGACAGATGTTGATGAGGATGCAGAGAAAGGGGCACCCTCCTACACTGTGGGTGGGAATGCAAGCTGGTGCAGCCACTCTGGAAAACAGTATGGAGGTTCATCAAAAAGTTGAAATTAGAGCTACCCTATGCCCCAGCAACTGCATTACTGGATATTTACCCCAAAGATAGAAATGTAGTCATCTGAAGGGGTTTATGCATACCAATGCTTATAGCAGCAGTGTTCACAATAGCCAAACCATGAAAAGAGCCTAGATGTCCATTGACAGATAAATGGATAAAGGAAATGAGGTATATAAATATACAATGGGATATTCTGCAGCAATCAATCTCTCCCCTGCCCCAAATATTGACATTTGCAATGATGTGGATGGAACTAGAGAGTATTATGCTAAGTGAAATAAGTTAACCAGAGAAAGACACTATCTTATCATCTCACTGGTATGAGGAATTTGAGAAACAAGACAGAGGATCATAGAAGAAGGGAGGGAAAAATGAAACAAGATGAAACCAGAGAGGGAGACAAAGCATAAGAGACTCTTAATCTCAGGAAATAAACTGAGGGTTGCTGGAGTAGAGGGAGGTGGGAGGGATGGGGTGGCTGGTTGATGGACATTGCGAGGGTATGTGCTATGGTAAGTGCTATGAATTGTGTAAGTCTGATGAATCACAGGCCTGTACCCCTGAAACAAATAATACATTATATGTTAATTTAAAAAAAAGAAATATTTCAATGGCCATTTTTTACACAAGTAGAAAAACACTCCTAAAATTTATATGAAACTGCAGAGCCAAAATACTGAGAAAGAGTAACAATGTAGGAGGTATCACATTTCCTCATTTCAAGCTATACTATAAAGCTGTAGTCATCAAAACAATATGGTATTGGTATAAAATCATAAAGACTAATGAAACAGAATCAAAAGCCCAGAAATAGACCAAGCATATACAGTCAACTAATATTTGAGAGGATAACCAACCATATTCAATGAGGAAAAGATAGCCTCTTCAATAAAAGGTAGAGATAATTGGATATTCACATATAAAAGAGCAGAATTGGACTCATTTAGTTTTCGTTAAAGTAAAAATCTGTCCAGGAAAAGAAACAATCAATAAAATGAAAAGACAACCTATAGAATGGGAAAAATTATATGTAAATCATATATTTGATAAGGGATTAATATCCAAAACATATAATGAATTCATAGAACTCAATAGCAAAAGAAGAAAAAAACAAATGAAAACAACAAAAGAAAGAAAAAGAAAAAAATTTAACAGATGGACAAGTTAACCTAAACAGACATTTCTCCAAAGAAGATATATGAAAAGCCAACAAACACATGAAAAGATGCTCAACATCACCAGACATGGAGAAAGTGCAAGTTAAAACTACAATGAGAGACAACCTCACACCCGTTAGAATGGCCATCATCAAAAAGACAAGAGATAGGGGCACCTGGGTAGCTCAGTGGGTTAAAGCCTCTGCCTTTGGCTCAGGTCATGATCCCGGGGTCCTGGGATCGAGCCCCGCATGGGGCTCTCTGCTCAGCGGGAAGCCTGCTTCCTCCTCTCTCTCTGCCTGCCTCTTTGCTTACTTGTGATCTCTATCTGCCAAATGAATAAATAAAATCTTTAAAAAAAAAAAAAAGACAAGAGATAAATGCTGGTGTGGATGTGGAGAAAAGGGAACACTTGTGCAGTGTTGGTGACATTATAAATTGATACAGTTACTACGGAACAAAGTATGGAGGATCCTCAAAAAACTAAAAATAGAACTATCATATAGTCCATCAATTACACTTCTGGGAATATATCTAAAGGCATCAAAAGCATCAACTCGAAAAGATATCTGCACTCCTATGTTTACAGCAGCATTATTTACAATAGCCAAGACATGAAAACAATGTAGGTGTCCATCAGCAGATGATTAGATAAAGAAATTGTGGTATATATAAATATACAGTGGAATACTGTATATTTATATATACACAAGTATATATGTGTATATACTGTATATTTATATATACACAAGTATATATAAATACTGTATATTTATATATACACAAGTATATATATGGCCATAAAAAATGAGGAGACTGTGTTATATTTTACAACTAGATGGACATAGAAGGTATTATGCTAAGTGAAACACATCAGACAAAGAAGAATAAATAGTGTATGATTTCACTTACACGTAGAATCTAAAAAAGTTTTTTTTCATAAAAAAGAAATCAAACTTGTGGTTAACAGGGGCAGGGGATGGGGAGAGGGGCAAGTTGGAGGAAAATAGTCAAAAGCATACAAACCACCAGTTATAAGATAAATAAATACTAGGGATATAATGTACAATGTGATCACTATAACACTGCTTTATGATCTATAGGGAGGTTGTTAAGGAAGTAGATTCTAAGAATTCTTATCACAAAGAGAAAATGCATGCTAGCTGAACATGTTGTGGTAATCATTTCACAATACATGTTAATCAAATCATCATGCTATATGCCTTAAACATATACAGTCATGAGGCACCTGGATGGCTCAGTGGGTTGAAGCCTCTGCCTTCGGCTCAGATCATGATCCCAGGATCCTGGGATCGAGCCCCACATCAGGCTCTCTGCTCACAGCGGGGAGTCTGCTTCCTCTCTCTCTGCCTGCCTCTCTGACCACTTGTGACCTCTGTCTGTTGAATGGATAAATAAAATCTTAAAAAAAAAAAAAACATATACAGTCATGTATGTCAATTATTTCTCAATAATCCTGAAAAAAATGCTAAGCATATGGGGGAAAAAAAAAAAAAAAACCTTCCTGCCAATAAATTTTTAAGAAAAACTTATTCTATTCCTGCCTTTGCTATATATTTCTATATAGCTAGACTAGAAAAGTCATTAGCTCAGATCCAAGTATACTTGTAGGCTTTTTTAGTAACAAAAATTCATATGACAACCCAGTAAATGAATAAGTGAACAAAGCCATGGAGTATTAGAACTAAAAGACAATAGAAGTGTAATTGGAGGACAGACGGATATTTTTAAAAGAAGGAAATACAAGCAACACATAAAATAAGCTGTTGAAACACAAAGTATGACCTAAAGTTAGCACAGTAGCTGGAATTATAATCAAGTACACATCGAACGAACAGTCTCTTTTCTTTGAATTTGAAAGGTTCACTGAGATGGATGGTTTGGTGATTCCAGGTTTTTTAACTGATATGGCTCCTATGGATTCAAAGGGATATATATATATATATATATATCGATCTCTCTGTAAGAGTTCACATGCTCAGGACCTGTGAGAGTGTCACATAAGCTTGAATTTAAGAGGGAAACTTCTCTAATAAAATAGCTCAACATTGTGTAGAAAACTGGAGATTGTTCTAGTTGCTGATTTTTGGAAAAGCCAAAATTCAAAATCCAAAATAAAAATTTATTCTCCTCTTCCATCCTATCTCATTTTCCATCAGTCAACAGTCTGATTTTTGCTTACTAGAGAAAAGTAGCTATTTTACTTACCTTATGTCAATTAAAATGAAGGAAGTATTGGGGGCACCTGGATAGCTTAGTCGGTTAAGCATCCAACTTGGTTTTGACTCAGGTCATGATCTCAGGGTCATGAGATCAAGCCCTGCATCATGCCCTGTGTTTAGCCTAGAGTCTGCTTGAGATTCTCTCTCTTCTGCCCCTCCCACTCTTGGGCTCTCTCTCTCTCTCAAATAAATAAATAAATCACTATAAAATGAAGGAATATTTATCCCAATATAGTGTTATTATATTGATTGTGTAACGGGTTGACACTTGAGGGTTGTGGGAATCTTGAAAACCAGACAGTAAATTGTGGTAGGCAGAATAATCCTCCTCCCCAGGATGTCCACGTCCTAAACCATGGAAACTGTGAATAGGTCATGTTATGTGGCCCAATGATCTTATACTAGACATTGGGCAATAGAGCTTTACAGTAAGAGAAATCTCATTCTCTTTCTCAGGAGTCTGAATTTCATTTCAAATTTCCAAGTACTTCCCTCCCCAACTCTGTCCGCATTCATGATTATAATCTCTCGAAGGGTTTAGTCAGCTTTAGCATGATGTCCCCTGAATCAGAGAGCTCTGAGGCTCTGGACCATATTCAAGATCTTTCCTACTTGAAGTGTGCCTCCTGGACCACTAACATCAGCATCACTGTTGGTTGAAAATGAAGACTCTCAGGCCTTAACACAGACTAATGAATCAGATTCATTTGCATACTGAAGTTTAAGAAACACTGCTTTAGGCAGTATTTCGTGGGTCACAGAAATCTTATGACCAGTTCCCTGACTCCTGGTGTCAGTGCTAACTATGGCTGTGGTGGTGGTAGATGTTGTTATTGTGATAATGATGATGATGGTTGTAATGGTGGTGTTTGTGGTAGTGGTGGTTGTGATAGTGTGGACAGTTTTAGTAGTAATTATGTAGGGCAAATGGCTACAGTGAGAAAGTGTTTTCTCCAATATGGCAGACATCCACTGACCTTGCCTACCTTTTTAAACCTAGCAACTAGCACAATCCTTGGCCTATAAAATATAGTTAATAAATATTTGTTGATTGAAAAAGAGAACAGGATCTACATATATAATCAGCCATAGAATTCCAGAAACCACATTCTTCTTCCACTCCTCCAAGACAAAACTTAAAAAAATATATATTCTAAATAAATTCTACATAAATCCATCCAACCATCTGTCCATCCATTCACTCATCTACCCATTATTCATTCTATGGACTTCATTCATTCATGTACCAAACAAGCATTTATTGAGAATTTACATTTGTGTTAGATTCTAGGGGTTTAATGATGAAAAGAACACAATTTTGCCTTGAGAAGTTCAAAATCAACTTAGAGAGAGATACCAACAATGATAATGAAGTGTGAAGATTCAGTGTCAGAAAGGGAAGGGCATGATAGAGCTACTAAGGAGAAAGTAGTCAAAATTTGGGTTTTAGGGGCTGAGAATAAAGGATTTGAATGGTAAGTAGAGTTTCACTAAAAATAGGGGAGACAATGGCATTCCAGAGAAGATGAGTTATTTACATGTGTTTGGGTACCTTTTGGCATTCTGAACCTTGTAATATCTGTTAAGTTTGGGGTATGAAATTAGAAATATGACTAATGAAGTTGGCCCAAGGGGAAGGAATTATAATTTTGCTTTGTATGTCTAGATTTCTTAGAACTAAGAGAAGTTTGCCACCACCTGCCACCATTCCCACCAAAAATCTCTAGGAATGT
>RCUC01154134.1:0-18703 GCA_003697995.1 Taxidea taxus jeffersonii | reverse complement strand
TTTTTCATAGTGGCAGCACCAACTTACAATAGGATTCTCTTTTCTCTACATCTTTGTCAACACTCATCTCTAGTCTTTTTTTTTTTTAAGATTTTATTTATTTATTTGCCAGAGAGAGAGCACACAAGCAGGCAGAGTGGCAGGCAGAGGCAGAGAGAGAAGCAGGCTCCCCACTGAGCAGGGAGCCCGATGTGGGACTCGATCCCAGGATTCTGGGATCATGACCTGAGCCAAAGGCAGCGGCTTAACCAACTGAGCCACCCAGGTGTCCTTATCTCTAGTCTTTTTTTTTTTAAATTTACTTGATAGAGATCACAAGTAGGCAGAGAAGCAGGCAGAGAGAGAGGAGGAAGCAGGCTCCCCGCTGAGCAGAGAGCCTGATGCGGGGCTCGATCCCAGGACCCTGAGATCATGACCTGAGCCCAAGGCAGAGGCTTAACCCACTGAGCCACCCAAGTGCCCCTCTAGTCTTTTTAATGACAGATGTGTGTCTAACAGTTGTGAAGTGATATCTCACTATGGTTTTGATTTACATTTCCCTGATTAGTGATGTTAAGCACCTTATCGTGTACCTGTTGGCATGTCTTCTTTGGAAAAATGTCTATACAGTTCTTCTGCCCGTTTTTAAATTGGATTGTTTGGTCATTTTTTTGGTTTGTTTTTGTTTGCTATTGAGTTGTAGGAGTCCTTTATATACTCTGGATATTAACCTCTTATTGGATATATGATTTTCAAATACTTTCTCTCATTCTGTATGTTGTTTGGAATTAATTTTTGGAAAGGTGCCAAGACCGTTCAACAGTGAAAGAATTGTGTTTTCACCAGATAGTGCAGGAGCAATTGGCTATCCATATGCAAAAGATTAAGATAGACCCCTACTTCACACCATATATAGAAATTAACTCAAATTTGGGGCATCAAAGTGGCTCAGTTGTTTGAGCATCTGTCCTCAGCTTGGGTCATGATCATGGGGTGTTGGGATAGAGTCCAGCATTGGGCTTCAGGCTCAGGGGGGCATTCTGCGTCTCCCTCTGCCCCTCCCCCCACTCATGCCTGCTCTCTATCTCTGATAAAAAAAAAAAAAAACTCAAAATGGATCACCAGGGACTTAAGTGTAAGAGCTAACACTATAAAACTTAGAAGAAAACAAAAGCATAAATCTTCATGACCTTGGATTAGGCAGTGAAATTTCAGATGGGACACCAAAAGCATAAGCAATAAAAGAAGAAAAACATAAATTTTACTCTAACAAAAATAAAATTTTGTTTCAAGTAACACTATCAAGAAAATGAAAAGACAGTATTTTATTTTTTTAAGAGGTTTTATTTGTTTATTACAGAGAGAGAGAGAGAGCACAAGCAGAGGGGAGGGGCAGAGGCAAAAGCAGACTTCTCACTAAGAAGGGAGCCTGAAATGGGGCTCAATTCCAGGACCCTGGGATCGTGACCTGAGCTGAAGGCAGAGGCTTTAACCCACTGAGCCACCCAGGCAGGTAAGTTTTATAATGTATATATTTTATCTCCATTTTTAGAAGAAGTGAGAAATACAAAGTTAGGAAGGGGATCAAACACATAGATAATAGAATCTTGGAACCCTGAAAAAACAAAATTTAACTAAAAAAGTAGAATTTCTTGAAGAAAGCCAGAACAAAGAAAACAGAAAAAATACTCAAAATTACAATTTATGAAAAATTTTCCAAAATAAAAAAGATGTGAAATACATATTCAGGGTACCTGAGTGGCTCAGTTGTCAAGCATCTGCCTTGGGCTCAGGTCATGATACTAGCGTCCTGGGATCGAGCCCCTTATCTGGCTCCCTGCTTAATGAGGAGCCTGCTTCTTCCTCTCCACCTCCCTTGTGTTTGTGTCCCCTCTCCTGCTATCTCTCTGTCATAAATAAATAAAATCTTTTAAAAAAAGGGTGGGGGAGGTGCCTGGGTGGCTCAGTCAGTTAAGCATCTGCCTTCGGCTGAATCATGATCTCAGAATCTTGGGATTGAGCCCTGCACTGGGCTCCCTGCTCAGTGGGGAGTCTGCTTCTGCCTCTCCCTCTGCCCCTCCCTCTCATTTGTGTGCACTCTCTCTCTCTCAAATAAATAAATAAAATCTTAAAAAAAAAAAAAAAAGAAAAATCACCTGGCCATGTTGGCAAAAGAACATATGGGGGGTGCTTGGGTGGCTCAGTTGGTTGGGTGTCTCCCTTTGGCTCAGGTCATGGTCCTGGGATGGAGCCCCACATCCAGCTTCCTGTTCAGCAGAGAGTCTGCTTCTCCCTCTCTCTCCCCTCCCCTCTGCTTGTGCAGTCTTCCTCCTCTCTCTCTCAAAGTAAAAAAATAAAATCTTTTTTTTTTAAAGGAACACATGATTTATGAGAGAAAGAAGATTAGTTTGTCATCAGGCTTCTGAACAGTAGTGGTTTATGCCAGAAGAAAATGGAATGACACATTAAAGAAAATGGCAGCCAAGGATTTTATATCCAGCAAAACCGAACTTCCAAGTATAAAGAACAGAGAGAAATTGTAATCAACATGCAAAAACTCAGGGAATATTCTTCCTATAAGTCCTAAGGAATCTTCTAGAGGATGAACTTTAGAAAACCATAATTACTAGAGACAGAAGAAAAGACAAGTAGCCAATGGAAGGGCCACAATGGGACAATCTATTCAATATAAGTTTGTGTGTAGAGCTAAGCCTCAGTGAGGACTGAAGATTATTATCCACAATGCCAGATGCTCTGACAATGAAGATAGAGAACAACCCATTAAATAAAGAAGGTGAGCAAGTATATGCTAAAACAATGTTTAACTCTATTTAATAATAATAATGGGAGGTGGGGTATTACTATTCTTACCCTAAGACTGTTGTATGTGTAAAGTAGGATTAAGCAAATTACTAATTATGGGATATTCTAATTCCATAATCCCCTGTATCCTTGAGATTGAAAATTTTCAGTGTGGAAGAAAAGAGATGCCAGTGTAATGTAGAAGATGACCAGTAAAAACCCTATAGTCCTGAATTTGAATTAGAAATAGCAGTATGAATTCATTAAGTATTTTATCTTGCATACGAGTGTGCACTTTTTAAAACCCCACTCTGTTCACTAAAAAGGTGGAGAAATAACCAATAAACATCTTTAGAGGGCAGAGTGTACCCTTGAAATACCATTTCCCACTGAAAGAAAGAAATCAGGGCTTCTTGGAGAAATGGCTGATTCCAGGTCTGGGTTTGAGAAAGGTCTGAGATGAACTTGGAACATCTCAATGGACTAGATAGCAAGGAAATCATCAGTGACTAGATAAAAAGGACTCAGGGGCCAATGGAAGAGGCCACAATGGGACAATCTATGCTTTGACAAGAATAAAAACCACATTGGGTTGAAATCCAGCTAGTATGTTCACATCCAGGATTCATTAAGTGACATTAGAGTAGAACAGATATGGGACCAATTGGATCCTTTCTGAGTACATCAGAGATGTCCTCATGATCTTGAAAAGTGGATCAAGAATTGGGCACATATCCAATCCTTCCAGTATGCCAGTACCACTGTATAAGTGAGTAATAGCTGAGGGGAAGTGTCTCCTCATACTATTATTCCAACTAATGTATGAAAACAACATGATGGACTTAGACTATCATCACTGTGCCACTGCCGGTGAATGAATGGATCTATAAGCACTGAAAACAATGGGGACTACCTCGAAAAAAGAGTGAAGACCAGATTTGATGTGCCTCTGCTAAGAGAACACATTACTACCCACAGTCTTTTTTTTTTTTTTTTTAATTAACTACCCACAGTCTTGACAAGAGGATCATAACTCAGTCTGATCCAGTCTCTGGAATCAGGTGGAAACTTGAAGGGTGTACAGAAGGCACACCAGTGTTTGGAACTGAACCCCAAGGAAGCCCTTGGCAATAGACCGTGGGAGACCCTACAGGTTCAGCAAATTGGCAGGCGAGAGAATTCTACCACTGAACTACCAATGCCCTGCAGGTTCGGCAAATTGGATGCTTCACAGATACATGATAAGAAAAGTCAAAGGAAGGAAAAGGAACCAAAACTTAAGATACAGAACAAAAATGTTTAAATAAAACTCGACCACAGTATCTATGGATGCACACTTGGATAATGAAACCAAAACAAAGCACAAGGAATGACTACGAAAAGTGCTAGTTCTTGACTTTGAGTGATATTTACAAGGGGTTCACAGTAAAATAATTCATTTATCTATACATTTGTTTTGTGTTATCATCTGCATCTATGTTTTATTTTTACCATAAGAAGATTTTTAGAAATAGAGAAAATAAAGTAAAAAGGATTTAAGATGCCTGTGTTTTGAAGAGTTTTTAAATTTATTTTTAAGTGATCTCATGACCCTATGTGGGGCTCAAACTCACAACCCCAAGATCAAGGGTCACATGCTCTTCCAACAGAGCCAGCCATGTACCCCAAGATGCCTGTGTTTTTTGAAAAAGAGGATGCTAGTGTATTAAAAACCTTTATCAAGGCATGATGCCTCCATTCCTTTTCATAAGATTAAAAATTCCTCTTGGTATTGGTGTCATGAAGATGAATATATTCTCAGTTGAAAATAACTTGGGGGGCACCTGGGTAGCTCAGTCATTTAAGCATCTGCCTTTGGCTCAGGTCATAATCCCAGGGTCCTGTTCAGTGGGGAGCCTGCTTCTCCCTCTCCTCCCTCCTGGTGCTCTCTCTCACTGTCTTTTTCTCTTTCTCACTCTTGGGTGAATAAATAAAATCTTTTAAAAATTTTTTTAAAAATTAAAAAAAAAAGAAAGAAAGAAAATAACTTGGGCCACTCAGACAATCAAACAATAGATACTTGGTTTATATTAATAATGAACAACCTCAGACCTCAGTCACCTGAGCTGGGCATCTAGCAACAAGAGAAGATGGTTGAAAGGATTTCTAAGGTTTTTTTCCTAGTTATGTGAGTCTGATGATCATTTTCATATTATTAATACTTAATATGCACTTTTTTCCATTTCAGCATACTGTAATTTATTTAAATGCATGCTGTGAAACACTTTTCCCAAGCAGCTATGCCCACCATGATACTCACAGTTCTTCCCTTTACCACTACTTTTCTCTGGAACTATAGGCATCAATAAGGGATTGGCTAAATAAAGTATGGTACAGGGGTGCCCAGCTGGCTCAGTCAGTGGAACATGTAACTCTTGATCTCAGGGTTGTGAGTTTAAGCCCCATGTTGGGTGCAGACATTACTTCAAAAAAAGTGATGGTGCAGACATTAGTTTTTTTGGTTTTGTTTTGTTTTTAAGATTTTATTTATTTATTTGACAGACAGAGATCACAAACAGGCAGAGAGGCAGGCAGAGAGAGAGAGAAGGAAGCAGGCTCCCCACTGAGCAGAGAGCTCAATGCGGGGCTTGATCCCAGAACCCTGAGATCATGACCTGAGCCCAAGGCAGAGGCTTAACCCACTGAGCCACCCAGGTGCCCCCAGACATTAGTTTTAAAAAAAAAGTGTGGTGCAACCAAACTTTGGATTCCTATGCAGTCATCTGAAAGGACAAGCTGCACCTATAGTCCTAATATTGTAGATGGATTTCTGAAATGAGAGAAATACGCACATTTCAAAACAGGATACTGTTATCACAACACTGGCATTTTAAAAATTATGTGGAAATACTTATTTACCTTACTATTAGTTTTCTCAGGGAACAGGATTTGGTGAGTGGAAAAATGTTATGGAGGAACAGGGGACATTACCTTTTTTTCTTACTTTTTTTGCAGTTTCTCAAAATTATTTTAAAATTAAAGAATCATACAGTGCATGTAGTAAAATGTTCAGCTTGACGAATTTTCACAAACTGAATACTTAATACAACCAGTCCCTTGATAATGAATCAGAGCAGCGGCAGGCCACAGAAACTCCCTCTTGCCATCTCCTAGACAGTATCCCCCTTGCTCCCACCTAAGGCAACCACTATCCTTATTTCTAACTGCTGTTAATTTTTTATGAGCAAGATTACTTCTACGATATAAAACATCAAAAGAAAATAGCCTCCAAGGCTATATTTATCCAACAACAAAACAACATAACCTATTCTAGAAACAGAAATAAATGGGGGCCCTTAACTGCAAGAAGCTCACAGACTAATGGCTAATCAAATATCAGAACTCCAGGAGAAGCATGAATCCACTTGTACCAGTGCAAGGGAATGCTCAAGGAAGTGAAGGAAGGTTTCAATGAAAAGTAGGGCTTTAAAGGATAAGTACGAGCTGCATGTTGACAAGGCTGGAAAGAAACTGTAAGTGAGCACAAATGAAAACTAGCTCTTTAAGACACCAGTTTCTGGGGAGGTCTAGTTACTGGTTAATCCTACTTGCTTTGGCTTCCGAAGCTGTCAATCAGGATGACATCACTGTTGTTCAGGTTACTCAGGAGGCTTACATTTGCTAGCCAGGTAATGAGGAAAAGGAAGTCTTGGGAAACGGTGCCTGGTTGCCCAGGACAAGAAAGCCATGCAGCATACTGAGGCTGGAAAGGCTTTAATTAAATTCAACCACTGTAAGAAATACATCTATAGTTTCAGTGTTCCCCAATGCTGCCCCCTCTGCCAGCAGGTCATAGGCTCGAGGAAGCTGGAGGAAGCACCTATTAGCCTCTCCAATCCGTTTACCAACGGGCATCAGGAAAAATGTTCATTCCTCCTCAGACCAACTCAAGGGACGTTTCTTAGGTACAGTGCTTTTTGAGTGTTATATTAAGTGACTCTGTAAACTTTTCCTTCTGTGTTGTAGCCACTAAAACTTTTTCTTTAAAGATTTATTTTAGAGAGAGAGAGAATGCCCACGGTGCTGGAGGGGTGGGTGAGGGGGAGGGAGGGAGGGGAAGGGTGGAAGGGCAG
The DNA here is from genome assembly GCA_003697995.1 of Taxidea taxus jeffersonii. NCBI lineage: Eukaryota > Metazoa > Chordata > Mammalia > Carnivora > Mustelidae > Taxidea > Taxidea taxus. The sequence goes on along the minus strand of RCUC01154134.1, from coordinate 11,810 downwards.
AGGGAGAAGAAAAGGAAGAGAGAATTTCCAGCAGACTCCCCGCTGAGTGGTGAGCACAGAGCCCGTTGCAGGGGTGGGGATGGGGGGCTTTAAGTTGCCATGAGACTGAGATCATGACCTGAGCCTAACCAAGAGCTGGACACTTAACCAATCAAGCTACCCATGTGCCCCCCAAACTTTCTTTTTCTAACATGTACTATACGGTGTGAGGTTTGGTGGATAATCTTGCCAGTGTTTCCAGCATTAAATCCTAAAATTTAGGTCTATTCATTTCATAAAGATAGATGGTGTGTGTACTTTCCTAGATTGGTAAGTGCAAGACTACATGAAGAATAAGGGAAGATCAAAACTGCTTATACACTCTTAAGAGAGGAAAACTGATAGCTTGGCACTTTTTTGGGTCATAGATTTTGTGCTAAGAGGATAACTGGGAAAATGACCCATTCTAATCAAAATATTCTAATCAAAATAATTTCTTTACTGCAAGTTAGTCTGTAATTTCTGTGACCAACAAGAACAAGTATAAAACCTGAAGAAAAGCCATATACAGACTATTCTGCATAGAGATGAATTAAACTGAAGACCAAAGGTGGTCTGCCTCAGTTGTGGATACCGCCTAAGAAAGATTTCAGAAATCAAAAGGACTGTGCCTCCTTAGTGTCCCTGTGGAGTTTACAAATGGAATTAGAAGCGGCCCAAGATAAACCAGGTGTGAGAGCATGGACACTATGGAATGACCATGGTCACGAGCATCACTGTGATCTAATGCCTCTTTGAAATCTACCCTCCCAACTCCCATGTGGCCTTGGGAGTGCTGGTTTGGGATAAGACAGTTGGAGTGGTCTAGTCATTTCCCTGCTTACTAACTTCCTTAATTGGTTTCCTTCCTGTCTTTATGTGGATGAAATGAACCAAAGTGTGCAGAGTGCTGCACCCCTACCCCTCTGGGAGGCTGCTGGGTGCAGAGAGAATAGCGCAGACTGTGTTGCCACAAAGCCCTCAGTTTCTATCCCCGTTCAGAACAGCTCCAGACCCTCCAGCCTCTGTTCCTCATCTACAAATGGAGTGTCCTGCTGACCTTGCAGGGTGGTGGGGTTCAGTGATAAGGCAGATAAACCTGACCCAGGCACCAGTCACAATGTTGAGCCAACATACTCCTTTCCATCCTATTCTTATACTCAGTTCAGAATACAACTGGCAGAACTTTCATTTCCCTTATCTGAATCATGAAGCCCAAAATGTTTCATAAGATCCCCTCATTCGTGCTAACCTGGAGTATTAACTGGCTAGATCCCCAAAGCTTTTAAATGAAGTGATTAAAATTCAGAATTTATTTACCATAACATTGGTTCATTCAACAAATCCTTACTGAGCAGCTAGGGATGTCACAGTGGAGGAGCCACAGCCCTGCTCTCTAGAACATGACAGACTTTCAGGTTGGCCCCTATGAAGCATTAATTTATTCTATGATGTGGTAGCAATACTGACAGGCCTCGCCTTGCTCTGCATGAGAAGTCAGATGGTGATGTTGAAACAGGTTATATGCTTTGGCATCTTCCCATCCCCCCAGACTAGGATCTGCAGAAACCTAAGTAGTACCTTTACCACTAGACCCTCTAAGGCCCACTTCCAAATTGTTCCTTTCCCTTTCAGCCAACTTCCAAAACCTCAGGACTGACTCCCACAATTCACCTTGAGACGATTTCACCTACTTTGTAAAAGAGAACCTGCAATAACCCAAAGGAATCACTGAGGTTCTCATCAAAGTCTCAGGACTGTCACATATGGTTGTGCAGGTTGTGGACTACACAAAGCTCCCTGGCCACTAAAGGACAGGGGGTGGGGGAAGGAAGGGACAGGTGGGATTTCAGCAGGAAACAGAGTGCAGTGACATGCTGGGGCAGCGATCTTGGGGTAGAGCCTACAGTATGTGCATTGCTATAGTCAGACTGGTACTGTTTTGCCCAGTTTCATTCTCAGCCTCTGAACCCACGGGATCTCAAACAGAGTGGCTGCAACAAGATGACCTGGGGGATCACTCTGAAAGTGGGGCCACTGTTTGTGTTCTTGATCATCTTAAAGCCTGGGACTGCTTGCTTCCATTGGGAACTTGCCATCTCATGAAGGAGCTTTATCATTTAACAATGACCTCTGATTTATTCAACACCTGTATGTGGCTGGTACCTGACAGGCATTTTATTCTTACAACCAGCTTGCTGGAGGTTTATGATATTCCCATTTTACAAATGAGGAATCTGAGATCAGAGAAAGTGACTTTCTAATGTCCCAAGGCTAGTAAGTGATGGCCTGGGATTGTATATGAAGGTTAAATCATGGAGTCAGAGATTTAATGGACAGTCTCAGGTCAAGAGTAATTTCAGGAAGCAAGGGCTGTCCAGGAAGAGCAAAAATGGCCATGGGCTACAAAGACCAAAAGATGCTATTTCAGTTTTGACAGTAGAGGTCCACGGAGATACACTCAGGACCCTTTCCCTGCTCAGCCTGAAGAACAGGCTCACCTACAATGCAGAAAGAATGAGGAGCTCCTTCAACAACTGACCTGCAGGTGTACCCCTCTGCTGGGGAGCCAGGAGCTAAGCTGACTTCACACTCCAGCAGGGCTTGCTTTCCACACATTTTAGTGCGTGTGTAGTGGCGGGGCTTTAGTAATAATAATGGGGTGCGGGGTGGCTAAAAAACCCTTGGGGGGCCAGGGGGTATTTTCTACCTCAAATGTACTCTTGGCTCAACTAGTTTTGAAACAGCGCTTCCACTTCCCTGGTCACTGATGGCCAGTTATGGCACCAGCCGAGATCACTCTCCTACTGTAAATACTGACTCTTCCTGTTTCTTTCAGGGAGTATGATGGAAGGTCTGATCTTCACGTCGGAATAACCAACACAAATGGTGAGTGCCCTGCTCAAGGCAGGAGAAACTGATGGGTGAACAGAAACCCAGGACTGGGTGTTTGGACTCAGATTTACCCACATGAGCCATCAAATGTGTATGACCCATTCTCTCAGTGGAAAGTCAGTGCTGAATTAAGGAAACCGGAGAGACCCTCTGATACATAGAAAACTTCAACAAGAATATGGAGATGATTATCTTGGCCCTATGATTGTCTCCATTTGCTGTGGCAACTTTGTGGAAGGTGAAGAGGGGGTAGAGAAAGAACTGGGTTTCCCTGAAAGAAATGAGGTGCTGAGGGCAGGAGAGGCAGAGACTCCAATAGCCCCAATCCTCCCTGACTCTAGGGAAGGCTCCAGATCTGTTCGGGTGGTGGCTGCCTCCCCAGCTTGACCCTGGGGGTGGGGAGGCAGATTCTAGAGCCTCTCGTGGTCTCCTGCTCTCTGACAGCCATCAGAAAGTACGATCTGTCTAACCTCTTGTAAAGTGACCATGGTGGTTGTGGCTGTCTTCCGACCACCCCTCAGAGAGGCATGTGTTCCCTTAAGCCTCCATGTGACCCCAGTTCCGGTTGCAGGAGTAGTGTATAACTACACCACACACGGCGTCCAGCGAGATGAAGCAGGGTGGGAGGAGAGTGTAAGCATCCCGCTACTGCAGCCTGGCATGTATGGACTGATGGACCAGTGGGACAAGTACCTGGAAGACTTCTCCACCATGGGGGCCTGGCTGCCCCAGAGGTACGGTTCCTTGGAGGTTCCCCATGCAGGTGTGACCAGCTCAGAGGATTTGTAAGTTGTGTTTGGTTCATGTTGAGCCTGTACCGAGAGATAATAGCGCCTGTAACAAAGCATAAGCAGGGGTCGAATGACTTTGGCTTTTCTGCAGGGGTGAGCCAGCCTACGTTTACATAACAGAATCACTGTATCTTAAGAACCCAAAGGGCAACATAGTAATCCTGTTATTTGATTAGAAATTTTACATACTTAACATATAATATGTACAGCAAAAGCCATATTATAGTCTCTTAAAATTTTTAAAAAATGTTTAAAATGTAAAAAATACCTAATAGACCCTTTTATGATTTAGCAATTTGAAATTTCCCAATTTCTTGCTCCCTCAATACTTTAGGTATATAGCATACTTGACCTAATTGGTTTGAGGCTTCCCTTAAAATAAGTGTAGACGCAGGGCGCCTGGGTAGCTCAGTGGGTTAAAGCCTCTGCCTTCGGCTTGGGTCATGATCTCAGGGTCCTGGGATCGAGCCCCATGTCGGGCTCTCTGCTCAGCAGGGAGCCTGCTTTAAAACTTAGAAATGGAACTCTATTTCTAAAACATCAGTTCCCCAAGTTTCTGTACAACTCAAGTCAGCATTCTGAACATCTAGGCGTGTCCACGCCTATCTTGCTGAAGTTGCAAGCAGAAATAGCCTGAGCGGCCAAGCGTCCTTCAGATCTGCACTCTGGGAGTTCAGTCGTCCAGGGGACCAGCAGACCCAGTGTACAGAGGGCCCAATTTCAATCCTGCAAGTCCCTTGGCAGCTTCACGGTCTGTGTCTGAGCTGCTCTGAAACCTCAGCCTTCTCTTCTCACTGTCCTTGTTTTCTAAGGTACGAAGAAGACCATCACAACTGCTACAGTTACACCCTCACATTCATTAACTGTATTCTGACCACGGAAGGCAAGGAGCAAATGGGCAAAGAGGAGTTCACAGAGAAGTATGTGGTCCCAAGGACAAGGAAGGCCTCCAAGTACATCACACTCTACCGGGCGATAGAGGAGCATGGCTTCTATGTGACTGACCACCCTGTTGAGGAGACAAGCCCTCCTGAGGGGAGTGGCTCATGCTGAGTGTGCTAAGAGCAGAGGGACAGCACCATTAGACGGTTTGAGGGATTTCTACATGTGTTCAACTGTGGTTAATAACAAGGTGTTATGGCTTTCCTTGTAGCATATTTCTACTTACTGCACTGTGTTTATGAAATTAATAAAAATTGCCCATTTTAAAAATTGTATGCATTACAAGTAAATTTTTTAAAAAAAATTTATTTGACAGAGAGATACACAGGGAGAGAGGGAACACAAGCAGGGGGAGTGGGTGGGGGAGAAGCAGGCTTCCTGCTGAGCAGGGAGCCTGATTCGGGACTCGATCCCAGGACTCTGGGATCACGACCTGAGCCAAAGGCAGAGGCTTTAACCCACTGAGCCACCCAGGCATCCTTCATTACAAGTAAATTATTCTCATAATGGTTCAACTGTTAAACTGAGGTTCCATGTTACAGCATAAAGTGGCAGCATCTTTTATTCGTGGGACAATGAAAGCTATTTTTTTAATTAAAGCTGAACAAACTCATTTTTCCATGTGAACCCAGAAAGTGGGGATTTGTAGAAAGGTGAGTGAGACACAATTTATGAAATAAATTCTCCTGTTTTTATTCAAAAAGTGCATGGTAACCTTTTGACGGTAATAGTGAAAGAAAGAGAGAGCAGGAAAACAAGCAAGCAAGGGTTTCTGAGTCTAAGTTAGGAAATGGGCTCCACTTCTCAATTAGCCTTTATGAGCTTATATGCAAAGTGAATGGCAATTTCTTAAGTCAGTCTGTTTCTCTCTCATATTACTTGTATACTTTTTTCCTGACACCTGACATGAGGAGATTGGGGTGTTGAGCTGACCAAGGCAAAGTACATCCCCTGTCTACTGTATTTATTTATATTTTAAACTTTATTTATTTAAAGTCATCTCTACACCCAACATGGGGCTTGAACTCACAACCCTGAGGTCAAGAGTTGCGTGTGCTTCTGACTGAGCCAGTCAGGTGCCCCTCCTCTGTCTACTTTAAATGCAGAATTCAGGGAGCACCTGGGTGGCTCAGTTGTTAAGCATCTGCCTTTGACTCAGTCATGATCCTGGGGTCCTGGGATCGAGCCCTGCATCGGGCTCCCTGCTCAGCAGGAAGCCTGCTTCTCCCTCTCCCGTTTCCCCTGCTTGTGTTCTGTCTCTCACTGTCAAATAAACATATAAAATCTTAAAAATAAATAAGTACAAAATTCAGGAAGAATACAATTGAAGGTTGACTTCTTTAATACCTTCAGGGGGAAGGAGGGGATAACTGGGATGAGGAATTATAAAGAAGTGAGGTGATTTTTAACAACCACATCAGAATTCATATACTCAAATGATCACTGAACTTTAAATAGCCAAGGAGAAAACATTTTATCATTCCTCTCTGGAAACTGCTTCCAGAATTCAGTTTGTTTGTGACCAAATGTGATTTACTACCACAGCTAATCTCCCCAGCTATGGCTCCAAATAAAGATGTCTACTTTCTAAAAACCTAATCCATCCTCAAGGAACCAATAATTTATTCATAATAAAGATATTTAGAAAACTTGCTACAGATCCTTAAGGCCTGTTTCCAAAGAGGCATTTGGGTAAACTTTCAGCACTTGGTAACTTCAGTGGGGAAAAAAAGGCATGGTACACTACTTGCACCTATAGGTTCAGGTACTTTTAAGAAAAACAAAACCTCCCACCCAGAATATGATGCCACTTTCAACAGAATCATGTTTACTATTCTGTGGTGTTCAAGAAGTCATAAAGACTTTAACTAGGTAAAGATGAAAAAAGTGTTGAGTTTGGGAAATATTCCAATTTGTCCCTATTCTCTTAACACACTATTTTAGGACTCTACTTCTCTGGTCTAGTTGTTTCCCAATTATTGATAATCAGAGCAGCTGCACTTAATGAGGATCATTAAGGATTCCACACCTGAGTAAATTTCTTCCTCTTTTTTCCCTTTTGATCCTTAAGACCATCTTATGAGGTAGGTACTAACAATATGCCTCTTTTACAGATGAAAAGGGAAACTGAGGAAATGACTTGCCCAAAGTCACACAGTGGGAAAACCAGAGATCACACCTAGGTATGACTGCAAAGGCCGTGCACTTAACTCCCTGGGCCACCCGGCAATCTGAAAGCAGCCAATGGTATCTGGGATTTGCAGCAACTGCGTCAGATTTGCCATTATTAGAGAAGATAAAGGAGAAAATAAAGATTTTGCTTTCATTGACATTCAAATATGGAAAGGAAATAAATGTCACAAAACAATTCAGATAAAATAAGAACGGTTAATGCTAGAAATACCAAGTTCATGCTTTCTCTTAGTGCTTCACTTGATTTTCAAACAAAGGTTTCAGGGTCCCCAACGCCTGTTTTAGGGGATGCTCTCCAATCTGGGGGTGACCATAGCAGTAGTAACCCTATTTCTTTCTTTCACTTCAGGAGGCCACAAACTCCCTCATAAAAATCACAGCACGACCCTATAAGCTTTACCCCAACAAAGGAAATTTAGCATTGAAATAACACCAATAGATGGCAGTGTTGCTTAGTTTTGCAGAATTATTACCTGAGACTCCTTTCATTAAGTTTCTTTTATCATACCAGTTAAATGCTACAGAAGCACAAGGCGATTCAGAATTGGCACCAACTCCGTTTCCTAAAGGAGTTCTCGCTGGCACCCCCAACAACGTGCCTCTTCATCTCAGCACCCCTGCCCCGTGCTGCCCTGGGGCACACACCTAGTCCCCACCAACGCCACGCAATGTAAGCAATGGCCAACTGCTGGGCTCCTTTTCACAGTAATGTCATAAAGTTGGCTTCAGTGTTACTCATTTGAAAGTCTAAATTGATCTACCCAAAGGCATCTTCCCAAAGCCTTTGGAGCACTGATGAATTACTCCTACCACCAGGAAACCCCAATAAACAGTATTTAAACAAAAAACACTCACACAATGGCTGTATCTGGCTCCCTTGGTGCAGGAGGTGCTTACTACCACTCTCACCATCTCCAGGGCTATCTTCACTACTTCACCTCAAACTACTTTTCTGCCACCTCCTTCTCCTCCACTGTGTCACCTACCAGGACATAAAAATTGGCTATGCATCTCCTAGAGAAAACAATTATGACCAAGCTTATATTTTCGGTTTCTCTGAAAGGGAAAAAGTATACTCGAGGAGTGCCAGACCCTTTCACTGGTCATTTCATTTAGTTTGCAAAACACACTCAGCAGATAGTAATTATCCCCATTTCACAGGTGAGCAAACTAAGGTTCAGAGGCAAGGCTCTCAAGGTCACCACTGTTTCCCTAATGTAGACGTGAAATTTGGACCCAGGTTTTTCTGATTCCACTTTATCAGAATGTGCCATTTAAAAGTTGGGAAGAAGAGGGGCACCTGGCTCAGTCAGTTAAGCAATCTGACTCTTGATTTCAGCTCAGGTTATGACCTCAGGGTTGTGGGATCGAGCCCCGTGTCAGGTTCCGTGCTCAGCATGGAGTTTGAGATTCTCTCTCAACACCCTCCCCCCCAACTCTCTCTTAAATAAGTAAGTAAATCTTCAAAAAAAAAGTTAGGAAGAAGAATTTATACCTGTGTAATATTATTTCTGAAGATGTAAAGATTCTAAAAAACTCTTAAATGCTTGCAACCTTTCACTTAAAATACCTCTAAGTTTAAGAGTTTCAGATGTGTTTTCATATTACGTATACCTAAGGCATCTCTGTATCTCACAAAATAGCAGACTAAGTTTTTTCAGCTTTGATACAAGAAAGCAAAGATTTGAGATAAATCGAGTTTACTTTTATTTTTTGAAGATTTATTTATTTTAGAGAGAGACACACAGTGACAGCAAGAGTGGGGAGAGGCGCAGAGGGAAACTCAAGCAGACTCCCTGCTGAGTACAGAGCCTGACATGGGGCTGGACCCAATGACCCAAGAGATCACAACCTGAACTGAAATCAAGAGCTGGAGGCTTAACAGACTGAGCCACCCAGGTGCCCCAAATTGAGGGGTATCTCTCAATTTTTAAAATTTTTAAGGAAGTTAACATTCAAAGTTAACTTCCAAAGTTTTAAGGAAGTTAACATTCATGGTTTAATTATTGGAGTCTGTAATCAGATTTTTAAAAATTCAACTCTGTTAGTACAATCATAAATGGAAGGTGGGTATGAGAAGACACCTCATTTCTTTTAAACCTGTGTACTCCCCGACAAAGAGAAAATTAAGTTAAATATCACATTTAAGTAAATAGTAACTTAAAAAAACAACAAAAGTGCTTTAGCAATAAGGGGGGAAAAGGACGAAATTTTATTCCATAAATAACAGTGACTTTTCAGACTTGCAGACTATGTTCAAAAAGGAAGAGAAACCTAACCAACCCCACCCTGGTAAATCTGCCCAAAACTATGCCCCATTCATGCTGGTTTAATCCCTGCCAAGCGTAATGTTATCAACTAATCACTTTCTAGAACTCAGTTTCCTTACAGGAGAACTTAGGACAGCAGAGCCACAGACAGAGCCACTATTTCCCTTCAGTTTGGGAATGAGGTCAGAAAATGTCAGCCTCTAAAATGGAAGCTAAGAGAATTATCATAAAATAATCAACTACTCAAATAACCGCTTTAACGGCTGGTAGGTATGGTGGTTCTTACACGAGTGCTTCCTGTCCACACCCCCCCCACCCCCCGCCCCCTACCCGGCCCTACCACCAAATGAATCCGCATGGATGGAAGCAACTAAAAGTCATCTGGGCTGTATTTCTGATTTCACATGTTTTTCTAGGCCAGTGTCACTTCCGCTGTGGAGATCTTGTAAAGGCACTAAACCCAGGACCGAGAGCTCTCGGGTCAAGTCCTCCACTTGCACTTGGTGGCGGTGGTGTGCAGTGGTCACATCTCTGAGACTCAAAACCTCTGTCCTAGGGCAGAAACTCAAAAGTCCGTAGTAGGAGAAGCATGAACATAGGTATCTGCCCCATCTTAACCCCACTATTTATTTGCTATAATAATTTTGCAAAAAAAAATGGTATTCCATATTGGCTACCCCCACCCCCACCCCCCAAAATGAGTCTGTGAGCCTGCAGCAAAATCACTGAAGTAGAGGCTGAAGCATACAGCATGCGCTGGTCTTAGCTGACCACCCAGTGCTTGTGCTGTTTGGATGTGTGGTGTATGGTCACATCATTTCCCCCGCTTTATTGAGTAAAAATGTCTCTTATGGAAATGGAAAAGCCCATGAAGAAAGTAGGTGTTTTGGGTACCTAGGTGGCTCAGCTGGTTAAGTGTTAAGTATCAGCCTTTGGCTCTGGTCATGATCCCAGGGTCTTGGGATTGAGTCCCGTATTGGGCTCTCTGCTCAGTGGAGAGCCTGCTTCTCCCTCTCCCACTCCCCTTGATTGTGCTCTTTCTCTCTGTCAAATAGATAAATAAAAATCTTAAAAAGAAAAAAAAAGAAAGTAGGTAAGTTTTAAAGGCCTAGGAAATCCCCTTAGAAGAAAAATGAAGTGAAAAAAGAAATGATAATTGAGAAAGGTGATCATATAAAAGAATCCTGGCCAAACATGTATTCCCCCTTTATTTGCGTATGGTTTTTTGCACTGGGTGACAAAACAGAACTTGGAAAAAGTGTTGGTTCCACGAAGTTTCATGGTGCTCTTGAGTGTGGCAAGCTACTTTTATAAAGCCAGTGAAATCCTTGTATGGAGGGTGCACAGCTGGTCAGTGCAATGCCACTGAGCACATATTGCTACAGTGGGCAGCTTAGATGCCTTGGGAGGGCTGGAAAGTGCTATAGCAAAGGGAGGATTTGGTGAAGAATTTGTTTTGAAGCAAGCCTGGATGGTTCATGATTTAAGAGCCACATAAACACACTTTGAAGCGAGCAGGGGAAGCAACTTCCATTTTCAGCAAGGCAGCAGCATCTCTCCCAGTGAACCACAGCCATGCCTGAAGGTGGTTTTATCACAGAGCAAATTTCCAATCTTGCTCAATGTGAGCTTTTTAAAAAGAAAACACACTCCATCTGTTACATTTATTTCAGAAGATGAGAAAAAAGTTCCAGGACATAATGCATCTACAGATAAGCAAATCCTACTTTTTTGGCTGGTAACTTTGCTGGTACATCATTCCAGAACCCCAGGGCCCTTGGGTAATGCTGAAGAGTGCACGGGCTGCTACATGACATTCAGACTGCGGACGTGAAGAAGGAAAATCTTTCCTATGAGGCTACTCTAAAGATGATGCTTTTGAACATTCTTCTAGAGCCTTCAGTTAGAAATAATACCTGTGCAGTCTTGTGGCTTTTCTGTATCTTTAATGTGGCCATTGCATGAAGGGAGCCCCCACAACCTTGAAGGCACATTAGTTGATCATAAGATATGTGACGTGGAGTGCTCACAGGAGGACAGAACTTTGATGAAGGATTCACGGTAGAGTTTTTACCAGAAAGGCACATGATACACTGATCAGGATTGGAGAGAAACATCACCAATGGCAGATGAAATAGGGAAAAAACTGGCTCCAGAATTTTTTTTGGTTTTGAGAGGGTGCTGCTTCAAAGCCAACTCTTTTACTTCGCTAAGGAGCCTGGAGAAAGCAAAGCAGATAGTAAAAATATTGAAGTATTAGCATCACTAATGAAGAGCAAAAGGACATACTACTAAGAGGCTCTCCCAAAGTGATGATCATTACTGGTCTGAGGCAGGGGAAAAAGTGGACAACCTCCCTCATTTGAATGCCAAATCTTTAAAACGTGGGCTGTACAGATACAATGATTCCAGCGTAAGAGAGCAGGATCCTGCCATGAACAGAAGCACCGTGTTAACAGACACAACTACAAGCAGCATCTCAGGCTGCCGGCAGCGCCAGGACCACGTGTCAGAGGAATGCACACAGATTCCCATCTTAGTCATCGCTCAGCTTCCAGCTCGTACCATCCACTTCTGGGGTATTGAATGCCAAGGAGAACACTGTCTGCCAGTGTCTTGAATTTGGACACTGGACGAATCTGACATTTGTTTCCCTCACACCAATACTGGCCTCTCCCTGCTCATCTGCCCCTCCACCCCC
>RCUC01154133.1:0-18572 GCA_003697995.1 Taxidea taxus jeffersonii | reverse complement strand
AGAAAAAGTAGCTTTTATTGACATTAGCTTTTATTCTTATAAAATTAAGATCACTCAAATTCAGAGACAGAAAACCTAGTTGACTGAGGGTCCTAGTGTATTGGGTTTTAGTAAATACAGTTACTGTCTCCAAACAGCAGTCTGAAAACCAATGGCACCTAAAGTTAATAATAACAATAATTATAATAATTATAATAGTTGCTCTTTAATGAGAAAAAAACATAAAAGTTTAAATTTAAGTGATGTGTAGACTATATTAACAGAAGAAAAGAGCTTTTTTGGATAAGTAGGGTAGAACTGAGCCTGGAAACCATAATTTATGAAGTATAAGAAAAAAAAAACTTGCAGAAAAATTTCCCAGAAAGTCTTTAGCTTTCCTTTAAAAGGATAGAATCTTAAATGAACAAATCAGAGCAGTGGGGGTCCTCCTGCAGAGTCTGAATGGGAATTTTGGCTTTGCTCTCAAGCACAAATTTGCTTTTGGGTTTCAGATCTGCTTCTATTAGAAAGCTTACATCAAAAGGGGGGAAACATCCACAGTTCTGTCTAGTTCTACAGGCTAAATTTTCTCAAGAGAGTCATCGAAAATAAAGACAAGTTGCTTTTTTTCCCCTTTAATTCTTCTTCAAGCTGCAAAAAAAGAACCTCTCAAATAAAATTAAGCAGACCCAGTAACAACTGGGTTTGTCATAATTCAAACTCTGCAAGGATTGGGGGAAAGACCTTCCTCCTTGGGCCCATTAGTCCAGCCTCCATCTGCCCTTCATTAGAATCCAAACAAACTTTTCCTGTACTGATATTACTATAATCTTTCCTAATTCCAGGACACTCTAAATTGCATTCTCCAAAAGGAAAACAAAAGGAATTTGCTGATATATGAGCTAACTGAAAGAAGTTTGCATTATATAAAAAAAACAAAAACAAAAACAAAAGTATGTTGCTGCAGAAAACACAGCATAATTCTCGGGCGCTAGCAAATCTCAATGCCAAATGCCAAAATATTTTCATTATTTCCTGATCTTTAACTTCCCATCCTCTAGCCTGCCTTGGAAAAATAAAAAGTCCATATATATGCTAATGTTAATGAAAGAAACTATAGGTTAAGGAAGAATTAATAGAAGAAAGCAGTTTATAAGAGCAATATGAACCTCTTGTACATTTTTTTTAACCCAAGATAAAGACAAAGTAAACAGTAGAAGAATATATTATAAGGGCCTTCATTAGGGTCAGGCTCATTAAAACTTAATGAAGGCACCAGAGTCTCTCCAACAATATTTAGAGGGGTGTACTTTTTACCTATCAGTGGAATGGCCTGGGTTGGAGAAACATTGCTGACAGTGGGTGGTACCAGGTGTTATCTGTCTCTGGAATATACTACTTTGATGGCTTGGTATATTACCCCTTTTATTTGGCTGGCTTGAATTCGTCAGGATTCACCCTGTGGTGAGTTAACATGCCTCCATATTGAAAAAAAATTGCCCATGGGCCAATGTGAGCCTTGCACCTAATAGAATACATCTGGCTCTGACAGTTTGATGCCCAGCTCTGAGCCACATTCGGCAACACAAATTAACAGCGTAGACATTGCCCACGCTGAGCAGGAAGTAATAACCTGCTACCTGCTACTTGGCCAAAATCTCATTATAAGCCATTACCGTAATTGAGGGCCAAGACTCTGTGGATATTAGACTCCCCGAGCGCCAGTCGTTAGTTTCAGCAGAAGAAAGACTCTGAATGGAGGGGGCGGTGGGGCTGACTGAGGAGAAACTGTTTTGGACCATTGCATGAATTCCTTCTACAGGGTGCTCTGTGGCTCTGGGAGCTCTGGGAGCTGTTTCTCTTCTGCCCCAAAGTCCACAGGACCTCTTGGGGGGCGTGGGAGGGGGGGTCGGGACTCCTGGAAGCTGACATAATTCTTGGTAGGTCTCCAACAATGCTATACAATTAAAATTTGGTTTAAGTGAATACTGAGGATAGCCACAAAGGGAAGAAGAGGGCCAAAGAAGTCAGAATTCTGAAGAGTAATAAGCATAGAAGCTGAGGTAGAGAAAGGCGAAGATGGAGCCTCTCTAGAATTACTGTATCTATATGAGCTTTCAGTCTTCTGTAGGGGGCAAGGCCAGGCCCTTTTCCCCATAAGACTGGCCTTCCTAGTCTCTGTCCAGGGTTGGGCAGCTAGGGATGAAGTGGTGAAGGTGTGGTGGAGGGAAACAGGACAGAGGTCCAACGGATTGATCAAACAGTGCATCAATTAACCTGGTTTTTGGTATCATGAGGATGGTTCTGGACTTCAGTAACCATGACAGCTATCAATAAATATCTCTTGGAAGGAGTTACAGAGGGCCAGGGAAAGGAGTAATTGAAAATACAATAAACCATCTCCAGGAAGTCCTTCTTATCCTGCTACATACAAATCCCTCCCCTGCCCCACACTTCACACACGCCCCAGTAAGAACCACATTCTCCAATTATGGGAGCCTGTTTATGCCAGGTTTTACCTTGATTATACTCAGGGGTATCCTAAACCTTCTGAGTGCCAGGACTTCTCCAGAAAGGACTAGAAGCCTAGTTAACGAACCTTCCAGGGCATCCAGAAGTTTCCATCGCCTCCTATGCCATGTCTCAGTGAAAGAATCCCTGGCCTTAGAATTTTGAAAGAGTCAGTATTTGGGGGAAAATAAACATGATGGTGGAGGAGAGAGGCTGCTGCTGAGCGCAAGGACATCTGTGAACAGCAGGTGCACACTCGGGCCACGCTAAGACAGTCTTCCCATCTCAGCCACACCAGCCTCGGTGTTTCTCTTCACCTAGAGGGTTAAGCACAAGCTGGAGCCTATGAAATGGCTGCTGTTGGTACAAGTGAGGCCTTCCCTATAACTAGGTCCTTCAGGAAAAAACAAATTAATCAACAGCGAGCTGAAGTGGGTTTAATGATTGCATTCTGCATACAATCAGCTTTTCCCTTTTCAAGGGCCATCAATATGTCAAGGGAAGACATATCTGAAGGATATAGCTCTTAACATCAAGGTTATCTATTCTCCACAAGGCTCCCACTCCTTGCTGGGCTGATACTCCACGCTGCCTGTGTCTAACATTTTCATCAACTCTGCAATCAATCAAGGTAATAATGTTGTGCAAAAAATCAATTAACAACGCAATTAAACTTTCCTTATTATCTCAAAGGGCTGAAATAATACCTAAAGGGAAGATAGACTCACTGAACGCAGACATCCATAATCCAATGTGAAAGTGAATTATGAGGTTGGACAGATGCAGGCATGTGCGGGTGCTGTTATTTTCCAGGGGTTATATCTCATCGTGGCAGTGTATCAGTCAGCCCCAATCCCAGACCCTAAAATTCCAAATTACTTTTAAGAAATATATGATGTGCAATATCCATTTCATATTCTCTTTTAAAGATAACCCCCTCCCCTCCAAAAAAAATTGAATGGCCATATTATTCAAAGACAAAATGATCTTTCAACAAGAACATAAAATATAAAAGCTATAATAACATTTACATCTGTATAGCACACATCTCTGTAAACGCAGGTCATCTATTATACATAATCTGTGGAGCCTAAGAGGCCCGGGATGCAGCACAACATTTAAAACCCAAATGTGTGAATGTGCAGACTCCTATGGGATGGCCGTGCCTTCCCCCAAGTGGAGGTCTCACTCTTGCCTGCCCACAGTCACATGCGCACACACACATGCATGCGTGCATGTAGAAGCATCCAGAACAACAGAAGCAGCAGTCATTTAAAATGAGAATGACTATATTATTTAGTAATTACACTCAGCTTGCCCTGAAACACTGTCCTTAGGAATGGAGCATTTATAGTACATAAAAGAGATGATTATTAACCTTTTGCTGCAGTGACAACTGCGAAGGGCTTATAATTTCACAGTGAAATAAGATATGTAGTAGAAGAGGAGGAAGGGGTTCCCTGACATTTGCAGAGCTCATCTTAAACTGTTCAGGACCCACATGCAATGGTCTGGCTCCAACAAAAGACAGAAGAGGAAACAATGACCAGAAAAGGAAAGGTTAAACAAACAAATAAACATCAAAGTGAAAGCCAGCAAACAAAAAGCGCTGATCAAATATTGACATTATTTGAATATCCTCTTAACTCCCGGAAATAAAACACAACACTTACAAGGATCAATATGAACAGATATCAAATGTGAATGCCCACACAAAAATCACCTCCCTCCACTCGTCCTTCTCCATCATGGCACCAGAGGCTTCCCTATGGCAGAGTGGGAGGATCTCACAGCGTATATGGAGAGCCTAGGAGATCCCTGGAAATTCATAGGAGCCAAACGATCTGATCCAGAAAGGCACAATTTCAAATTTGGGCCTCGGAGAGTTATCTGAATCAGAACGAGGAAGGATTTCTTTATCAAATGTGTTGCTTTATCAAACGTGTTGCTACGTGAACTCCAGGTTTCGGTAACACACAGCTCTTCTCCTAGTGGTGTGGATTTCCACATATGCCACCTGGAGTTGTGTGCGCATTGGCGCTTGAAAATATCATCGCTCAACAATGAATTTTTTTTTTTTTTTGCAAGTCACTCACTTGTAACAAGGACCCATCTTCTTAAGCCAACTTTCCCCATTTTCAGCACAGCAAGGAGGCAGGACTAAGCCCCAAGTGCAGATGTACATGAACAGTAAAACGAGACAAGTGCACGCACAAGCGCTCCATCTGTAATTTCTTACGAAAAATAAGAAAGCAAATTGTGATGTACTTTTTAGTGCAGAATTTCCACAGAGAAGTGAAACAGGTTAGCGAATCCTGCCAATTCTCTAACCTTAAGGAACATAATTAATATGTTTTCATTTTCAATGACTATATTGTGTGTGTATCAACTGGAACTGCTCCTGCTGTGCATTTGATTCCACTGACGATGGGGTGGGTTGGATTTTAAATGATGTGTGAGCACTTCTGTTCTTTCCGTGCTCTGGTTTATGTGTTATTCATGACTTGCATTACAGACATGGCTGATACACAGATGTAAATGTTATTAAATCTTTTGTATTTTAGAGGCTTTGTGAAAGGCTTCTTTGTTTTCAAATAATTCTTTTAACCACCAGAAATAACCAGTAATACATGACAATATCTTGGGAATTTTTTTTTCACTGAATTTTCTGATGAAGAGATTTTCTCCTCTTTACTGCTGTTTTTTCATCAAAATAAAAATGTGGGCTACGTGGGCAGATGGAAGAGTTACATCTTCATAGTACCAGTCAAGAACACATTGTGCTGTGCGTATGGGCCCGCACCAGTGTGTGCTGTGTGTGTTACACGGGGGTGCTTGTGTGTGTGCTGTTCTGTGTGTGCCGTACATTGTGTCATATATGCTGGATGTCTTACTTTGGTCTGGGGGCATCTTGAGTATGATTGTGTTCTATGGGCACGTGGTGTGTACGTGGGTGTGAATATGTTGATATCATTACGCTGGACCAGAACTCAAAGCAGTTTCCTTACTGCATTTTGGTATCTGGCATAATGTTTAATCTGTTTTCACTTTGCTCTGTCCTCTTCATATTCCTTAGGATTTCAACCGAAATGTGGCAGAGGATAAACCTCTTCCTACAGACAGCACTTGATCAGTCTGTGCCTCTTACTGGCTCACTTTTCTCTATTGATTTTAAATTTAAACGATGCTCTGAGGCTGAGCCGTGCACCTCCACAAATATAGCTGACTTCACTGAAGGAGGTCAGGAAAGACAGAGAGGTGTGTTTCAGTCCTGAGGTTAGGAGCCCGACTTCAAAGAGCTCAAAAAGGAGAGTAGGCTTGGGCCTTCTCCCATCCCCAGGGCAGTGGGGGTACCTGCCTGATTTCAGACGTGCCCTTTTTAGAAGCACAAGAAAGGTCGTCTCAACTCGGGGAAATGTGGAGGGGTCCAAAGATCAGGTTCTAGCTCCGGGTCTATAGTACGTGTCCTGTGCAACTTGTTCAATTGATCCTGACCTTGATTTCTTAGTGTCTGGAGAAAACACTTCTTACTTCTGTTCCAATAATATAATCCCTATTATCCTCTCTATATATTTTCTATGCTGTGCATAAGTCATATGGTTGACACAAAGATAGAGACCTTTCTCTTTCTGCGTCCCTCTCTTCCTTTCCTTGGTTTGTCCCTTTCCCTCCTAGAATATCTATGGCCCTCAGACTCCCTCTTCCCTTTTTTGGGGTTTCAACTATAGAGTTAAAATATAAAAGGTTTGTCCCCTTCCCTCCTAGAATATCTATGGCCCTCAGACTCCCTCTTCCCTTTTTAGGGGGTTCAACTATAGAGTTAAAATAGGTTTCAACTATAGAGTAAAAATATAAAATATAAAATTCATCAGGTCTTGAGACACCTGGGTGGCTCAGTCAGCTAAGCACCTGCCTTTGGCTCAGGTCATGATCTCAGGGTCCTGGAATTGAGTCCTGCATCAGGCTCCATGCTCAGTGGAGAGCCTGCTTCTCCCTCCGCCTGCTGCTTGTGTGCTTTCTCTCTGACAAATAAATAAATAAATAAAATCTTTAAAAAATACATAACTGTCTTCTTTCAGATGCATGTCCCTCCACACTTTTTCTAAGAATCAACTAGTTTTCTGATCACTAATTCACATGAGGATATTAACCGTTGACAATGAAACAGAGTTTCATCACTTCAATAAAATATTTTAAAAACAGACACATTAAAAACTAGATGAACTGAATGACTCTTTAATTTAGGCAAATAAGTGGGGAAATACTATGTGCCAGGAACAATCCATGATACCCAAAATGAAGAAGAAAAGGAAAGAAAGGGAGATATTCTTTTTATACTTGAGGAGCTGACAGGCCAGTAAGGGAGATGACTTTTCAAATAAAAATAATGGCAATAAAATTTGCTGTAATAATATTATGTACAAAATGCTATGCAAACATAGAAAAAAGATTAGTTCTACGTTCGGGAGTGATGGGATGAACAGAAAACATTTAAAAAACCATTTTCTCTATGTGTATTTCTCTTTTTACTTAAGTCACAGATATATTTGTTGTTAATAAGTTAGACAATACAGGAGGCATATTTAAAAACTTATTACTCCTCTCAAGACTTCCATGAACACCTGATATACAGCGACCCCCCGGATTTCCTGCAGGAGAGATGTAAATATAGGCATAGGTATATAGAGATCACAGAGATGTAGGTATAAATGTAGGTATACAGATATACAGAGATACAGCTGTAGACAGTATAGATCTAGATATAGGCATACAGATATATAGAGGGATGTTGATATAGGTGTGTGTGTATATACACACACATCATGCATATTATATAGATATGGATGTATGGATGTAGATGCAGGCCAAACTGCTGAGTAAAAATGCAAGGAACCAAAAAGTACATAAACTCAGTTACTTTTGGATAAGAAAGAAGTCAAAATAAGATAAAAAAAAAAATAAGCCACAGACTAATAAGAACAGCTACATGTAGCGGGAGAGTGAAAATAGGTTGGCAGGCATCAGGATGGAGTTGACTTCTCTGAAAATATCTCCTTATAGTCACATATTTCACATACTCAAAAACAAATATAAAAGGGTGGAAAAAACAAACCTTAAAACTGAATATACCTGGAGAAAAAAATATGAACCTAACTGCATATCAAATCAATAACATAATGACACAAGAAAAGAAAATCGAGTAATTTTGGAACACTGTACTTCAAATGCACATCTGAGTGAGATATAATCTGAGGGAAAAAAATACAAGCAGCAAAGAAATCTGGAACTTTACTTAGTAGGCTTATTGCTGTTAGTGTTACTGCCATTATAATTCTCTTTTTTTCTTATTATGTCTTGTTAGTCACCATACAGTACAGCATTAGTTTTTGATGTAGTGTTCCATAATTTATGGTTTGCATATAATACCCAGTGTTCCATGCAATATGTACCTTCCTTAATACCCATCACTGGACTAACCCATCCCCCCACCTCCCTCCCTCTAAAAACCTCATTTTGTTTCTTGGAGTCCATAGTCTCTCATGGTTTGTCTCACCCTCTGAATTCCACTCCCCCTTCATTTTTCCCTTCCTTCTAATGTCCTCCATGTTATTCCTTATGCTCTACAAGTAAGTTAAAACCATATGATAATTGACTTTCTCAGCTTGACTTATTTCACTCAGCATAATCTCCTCCAGTCCCATCCATGTAATATTCCATTGTATATATGGACCACATCTTCTTTACCCATTCCTCTGCTAAAGTGTCATTATAATTCTCAAATTATTTTGTGTGTGTTGTAGGGTAAAGGAAACATGTACATACACTGAAGTTAATGGGAGTTAGTAGTTTCACTATGAGAGGACAGAAAGCAAAGAATGAGGGAAGATGTGGTAGGCAGAAAAATGGTCCCCAAGATGTCCGTCCATACTCTGACCTCTGGAACCTGTACTATGATATTTTACTTGATAAAAGGGACTTTGTAGGGGCCCCTGGGTGGCTCAGTGGGTTAAAGCCTCTGCCTTCAGCTCAGGTCATGGTCCCAGGGTCCTGGGATCGAGCCCCACATCGGGCTCTCTGCTCGGCAGGGAGCCTGCTTCCTCCTATCTCTCTCTCTGCCTCTCTGCCTACTTGTGATCTCTTTCTGTCAAGTAAATAAATAAAATCTTAAAAAAAAGTTTATTAAAAAAAGGGACTTTGTACAAGTGATAAAGGATATGGACTTTAGGTGGAGACATTATTCTGGATCGTCTGGGCTCTATCTAATCTCCTGAGTCCTTAAAAAGGCAAGAAGCTCTAAAGGCTGTGGTCACAGAGGGAAATATGACCAGGATCAGAGAGATGCAATACCCCCCACTTTGAAGGTGGTGGAAGGGACCTGGAGCCAAGGAACGGAGGTCTCTGGAGCTGGAGAAGGCAAGGAAATGGATGCTTCCCTGTGAGTCTCCAGAAAGGAGCACAATCCTACCAGCACCTTGATTTTAGCTCATTGAAGAGCACTTGGACTTCTGACCTATAGAATTAAAGGATAATTTGTGTTATCTAAGTCATTCAACTTGAGTAATTTGTTATGGCAGCCCTTAGGAAACCAAATGTGGAAGGTGATGATGGTCATGATGATGATGGTAATGAAAATTGCAAAACTAAATTGGAGAGATCTATAAGAAATTATTAAAACTCACATATGTATGAATGTGTGTTGGACATCTGGCACCTAGATACTGGTTCCCCCCAAAATATTGCCACCTAAAATAACTGGGATGTAGGTAGGAAATATACAAAGTGCCTGAGACATCTTGTGCCAGAAGATAGGTCATGAATGCAGAAGGTAGCTTGAAGATCCTCTCTAGACAAATTTGGCACCATTTGATATCAAAATGAATAATGAGAGTAATTAATTTGACACATTGAATTGAGAAAAAACGAGTTAATAATGATACTTAAGTACATAAATAAATAAAAGAGATAAAGCCCTTATTTAATGAATGCCAGCTAATTAATGTGGAAGGAATGACAAAATTGGAAAAATCACCATATTCCAACGTAGTAATTCAGGCAAGTATTATCAACAGGTGCTACAAGTATTGGGTGAAAGTATTGGAGAAGACAATATTCACACAGCCTTAGATTGCCACCGTTTAGGTTACTTATTAATTATAAAGGGGAACACATACCTTCAGAGTGGATCAATATGGTAGTAACCACATTAACCAAATGATCAATCAGCATTACCACAAAAGGGATCATTAAATATGATGTGTGTCTCAACATGATGAAACAGACCCAACATTACCTACATTTGCCAAAATGTTAAACCTGAATGAACTCATGAGTGAGCAACCAGAAAAATCTGGAGTGTGGGAAATTCTATCATTAATGACACTGACATGGGCTTTTGAAGAAGCAAAACCAGAAACCTAAATGTCATGAAAAGCAGGAAAGGTGGGAGGTGTGCCCCAGTTTACATGAGAATCACCTGGGGCACTTGCTAACAACTCAGATTGCTGGGTCAGCCCTCAGAGTTTCTCTTTTAGTGGGTCCAGAGCAGGGGCTCCAGCATTTCCAGTTCTGACAATTTCCCTAGTAATCCTGATGCTGCTGGGCACGGGCATCACCCTTGGGAACTTCTGCACTAAATTAAAAAATAAAAGACTTAACAACCAGATGCAAACTTTGATTGGATATTGGATTAAAATGAAAGAAGATGGGGGACCTGTGTGGCTCAGTTGTTAAGCATCTGCCTTCAGATCAAGTCATGATCCCAGTGTCAAGGGATGAAGCCCCACATTGGGCTCCCAGCTCAGCAGGAAGCCTACTTCTCCCTCCCCCACTCCCCCTGTTTGCATCCCCCCCCTCTGTCAAATAAATAAAATCTTAGAAAAAAAAAGAAGTTATAAGAGACATCATTGGAAAGACTGAGGAAATTTAACTACGGACTGTATAGTAGACAATGGTTGAATTAATGTGTGTGTGTGTGTGTGTGTGTGTGTGTGTGTGTTTAAGATTGTATGCATTTATTTGACAGAAAGAGAGTGACCACAAGCAGAGGGAGAGGCAGAGAGAGGGAGAAGCAGGCTCCCCACTGTAGGACCTGATCATGACCTGAGCTGAAGGCAGCTGCTTGACCCACTGAGCTACCCAAGTACCCTGAATTAATGTAAATATGCTTAGCATTTTGTTTTTTCATAAAAATTGGTCCTTAAGATAGATATTCATATTGAAGTATTTGGGATGAAGTGTGATGGTGCCTCCAAATTGTTTAAATCTCAAAAAATGTGTGTATATACATGCAGACTCATAGACATACACACAGAGAGAGAAAGCAAATGTGGTAAAATAATAACTGAATTTAGGTAAAGAATATATGTATGCTCAATGCACTCTTCTTTTGACTTTCCTATAGGCTTAAAAATTTCACAGTAAAATTTTGGAGCAGATGGCTTGTTTATCTTGGCATATATCTTTATAAGTGTACAGTAATGACCCCAGGAATAATTTTCCAATCTGTGTTAACTTCCTTTGCCTTCTCTTCTCTGGATTCCATCAGGTGACCTATAAAGCCTCAGGTTAGCACTGACTGAGATCCTTTCAGACCAGCATGTTTTCCACAAACAGCACTTTGCTATTCAAAACAGAATAATAGAGTGAAAAATTACCAGTCCCTACTATTGCAATCCCATCACTCTGTGCCTTCCTCTTTGTACACACACACGGTCCACATATACACTGCATCTTTTATTTTTTAAGATTTTGTTTATTTATTAGAGAGAGGGAGAGCATGTACCTATACAAGTGGAGGGGGGAGGGACAGAGGGGAGGGAGAAGAAGACTTCCCACTGAGCTGGGACCCCCCCCCCCAACACACCTGGGACTCAATCCCAGGACCCTGAGATCATGACATGAGCCAAAGGCAGACACTTAACTGATTGAGCCACCCAGGTGTCCCTACACTCCATCCTGTCATTCCTTCCTTCCTTCCATCTTTCCCTCACAAAAATGCACAAGGCCATGTTTAATTTGCGTCACAATATGCCTGACTACTGAAGTATTTATTTATTCAGTTATTGAGTCATGCCTTCTTTTATTACACAGCTATTTCCTGAGGTCCTACTATGTGCCTGTCAGTATTCTAATAGACGGTGATATAGTAGGTAGAGAAGGTCTCAGCTCATGGACACTACAACAGAGTGGTGGAAAGAAGGCAGTAAACAGACAAAATTTAAAGCCAACTGATAATTTTAGATATAGATAAAATGAAGGTAGTAAAGAGTAAGAATATTGAACTAACAAACAGAATACCTTGGTGCTAGTACTAATTGTTCTGTATTCCAGGCTTGTGAATTTTGGCAGGGCACATGACTTATGTGAACCTTTATTTTCATGCCTAGAATAGGAGTAATAATCCTTACCTATTCATCCCCCCATTACCTGACTATATGGAACTCCAGCTACTAAATAGCATTGTCACTGCCAAATGATAGCATATCTTGTGATGATTTGTTGTAATTCTTATAATAATGAGCCATCTTATAACTGTCCCACTACTGTATTAGTGAGGATTATGCAAGCTGCTATAACAAACAAGCCCCATAATTTCAGTGGCCTGACACAATGGAAGTTTATGTCTCTCTTACTCAAATGTCCAATGCAGGGAGCCTCCTCCACGAGTGACTTCTGTGACCCTGCCATCTCCTATATGTCCTGTCATCGGCATTTGGCTGGTGGATGGGAAAAGTGAAGGAATGGGAAAAGAACCACTCTTCAAAAGGCTTGGCTGTGGAATGACACATGTCACTTCCATTAACATTTCTTTGGCTAAACCACACTCATTTAAGGACATCAAACTGCAAGGGAGACTGAGTTGACATCCACCTTTGTGGTCCCCAAAGAGGAAGAAAATGTGTATTTTATTGAGCAAAATGCAATCTCTGCTATTATGACCAAAATGGTTTCTTTTCTTTTCACATTCTTACTTAATGTGGAATAATGTAACATGGTAAAGAGAAAGGAAAGGGTAATTTTACAGTCAGTTAAATACTTGCTCTGGCCTAAGTACCAGGCATAATACCATACTGGTGTTTCATCTGTATAGCAAAGCATAGTACTATCACTGTGCCTGGCACATAAAAGGCATTTCAGCATGTATTCATAGGTTAATGAATGAATGAACAACCACTAAAGCCAAGCCCCATAAGGGCAGGAAGCCTGACTTGTTGACTACAGTCTCTTGGGGGCCTAGTACTGTGCTCAGCATAGAGTAGGCAAAAAGTACACACTAAGAATTTGTTTTAAAGCTTAAAGTTATATTTTATTCTTGGAATTGGGCATATGCATTTATAGCATACTCTTGAAGCAAATATTTTTATGATGCATTTAGTTATGTCGAAACAATTTCAAGTCATCCAGGCTTTACCTAAATACCCATGAATACTTAAATAACTGACAATTCTACAGAGCCATTATAGCTATATTTTAGTAGCAAAGAGTAATAAGCAAATCAAGTAGAAAGCATCTATTTTTTAAATGGAAATCAGTAGGTGCCTTTAGCTGAAAATTAAAAACAAGGGACCCTAACTTCCAAAGAGCCTCCATTAATTAATTAAAGCAACATTGTGTTTGCAAGCTCCTGGGTGACAGTGAGGTATTCCTGAAGGCCAGCATAGTTCTCTAAAAGCAATACAACCAGAATTAACTGCAACAACACATGTGAACTTGGGTCTTGTATGGCAATCTAGATAGTTAACCTCAGTGAGGAAGAGGTATTCCTCATCAAATTTACACAAAGAAATTATTTTCCATGATATATTCAAAGGCCAATGAATCCAGCTGAATCTAGATAGAGCAGCTTGAGCTGACTTGACATGATCAATGTCCTAAAGGTAAAATTGTGAACAGTCACAATCAACTGACTTTGGGAGAAATTCTACAATGTCCACAGGTATTTGTACTCCCTCCTTCCTTCGTCCCTTCCCTTTTCCCCTCCCACTTTCCTTCTATCTACACATGATCTTGTTTTTCTTCTTTCAGTACTGAAATGTCAGCCCTCAAATTAAGATCCATTTCAATGACCACATCTTCCTTGGAGAAAATGTGTATTTATTATTACAACCATGAAAATAAGAATTTAAATCAAAATGGGATCTAAAGATCTGAGAGTCACCATGGAACAACATCCCAAGTCCACTCTGTAGTGATAGTAGATGAGGTGTGCCAGCTGATTTTAAGAACACCTAAATAGATGAACCAGAATATTTAAAACAATTTAATTTTTCATTTACCATTCAGATTTGCACTGCCCTGATCCAACTAATTAATTCCTGAAGTAAATGTTCTTTCCCTCAGAAAGTCTGAGACAACTTTCCCCCAAACATCCCATGACATTTCAAGTGGAGGACTCCATTCTGCCACATAAAATTTTCATTATCTTTCAACACCAAGTTCAAAGGGCATTTCTTCTTGGAAGCCTCCACTGATCTCCCTTAGTGGCTCCTTGTTTGTTCTCCTGTGCACCATTCATTACACAACCATTACACATCCCTACTGTATCACAGCCAATCAGGTCACTATTATTCCCACTTAAATGTAATTTACTTGGACTCAGGGACACTGTCTTATTCATCTTTGAATCTACAGATTCTCTACCACTTGTCTTGGAATTTAAAATGTAGTTAAAATGTTTGCTAAATGAACGAATGCATGCATGAATGAATTGAGCAAATGAGCGAGTTTATCAACAGAAGGCCTAGGAGATCATGAGCAGAATTTGTAATTAAGCCATAAATAACACAATGATTATTTGATAGCCACAATTATTAAAAGTAGAGGCTTAATAGCGGTGTAATTTGTCTTTTATAAAAAAGCTGAGGTGCTAAAGAAGAAACGAAAAACCCAAAGAACCACATTCCTTTTAAAGAAATTGAATTCATTGTTTAATATCAACCCATGAAGATAACTCCAGGTGAAAATGGCTTTAATGGTAAATTCTACCAAGGATTTCCCAAAGAATAATATCAATTCTCCACAAACTTTTCCAAAATATTGACAAGGTGGGAACACTTTCCAATTTATTTTATGCTCCCAGAATTATACTGATACCAAAACTAGGTAACTATATTACAAGGAGAGAAAACTACAGAATAATAATTCCTCATGTACATGCAATCAAAAATCTGTAATAAAATATTAGAGGATTGGATTCAGCAGTACAAAACAAGTATAGTACATCATGACAAAGTAAGGTTTATCTTAGAAATGCAAGGTTGGTTCAATATTTAAAAATAAATTTAATATTCCACATGAATGGATCGAGAAAAATATAATCATCTCAACTGATGCAGAAAAAAAAATGACAAAATTCAAAACTTCTTTATGATAAGAACTTTCAACAACATAGAAATAAGAGGGAAGTTCCTCAATGTGATAAAGGTCACCTACAAAAACTCGCAGGTAACATCATACTGAAAATGATAAGACTGAGTGCTTTCCTTCCATTAGGAACAAGATGGGATATCCTCTCTCACTTCTGCAATTCAATTTACATATCTCATCTTCCCATCTCAAATTTTCTATGCCCATGTATTCCAGGGACTATGCAGTATGATATCCACCAATCACTCTTGGATGTTAAAGGCAGTTATAGTCCCTGATAGCTACAGCATAGAAGATGTCCTTCTCTTATGGGAGAAGCACTAGGCAGATTCTCAAGTGCAGGAAGGGCTTGGGACACATTGAGCAACACTACATGAATGATTCTAATGGGGCTTTTCTTTCTAACAGGAAAGACATAACACAATTTCTGCCCCTGAATGTAATAAGTCCGTAGGCCATCTAACCACTAACATAATAAAAGTTCTCAGTTTTGAGTTTTCTTTTGGTAGTATTGCCTTCTATATCAGGCAGGTCCCTGGAGATGGGGGCAGATTGTCCCCCAGAAACATGGCACATCCATAGCCCTTCACAGCATCAGTTACTCATTTAATCTATGTGCAAGACACTTGTACTGAGTGCTTTAAAATCATCACTCATTTAATCCCTATCATCAGTGGTTAGGTTATATTACCCCTAGTCCACAGATGAAGCAAGTAAGATTCAGGAAGATTCAAAAAAATGTGTTCAAAAAGATAAAATTATTATAGGAAAAAGCTGTGGTTGGCTTTAAGTTCTTCTGACTCAGTACTTCTTCTATTATCACAAAGATCATTTTAGGAAATAATGAGCCAAAGAAGAATGCAAATGAGTAGTGTTTCTGAGACTTTGGGCTTTATCAAAAAGTTTTGTGTTTCATCTCATGATAAAATTTTCAAAATTAAGTTTCCAATTATAAATACAAAACATCTTCCTTGTTAATGCAAATTTTCAACTGAAAGACATTTTATGGGGCAACACTTTAGCAGGCTTCTTGGCCTCCTTTTTTCCTCCTCTTCCTCCTCTACTACCATCATCATAGATAAGTTTATTGAGCTTTCTAGGTGTAGGCATTCTGATGAACATTTTACATCATTGTCTGATCACTTGATCCTCTAAACAACCTGATGAGATAACTAGTATTATTTTTGCCCTTTCTTTGTTCTACAAATTGCCTATAACATGGATATAAACAAAATTCAAGTCTCTGAGTCCCTGGTGTCATGTTTGTGTTCTCCCTGGAGCCCACTAACTTAGTTTACAATGTAGTTCATGAAAATCCTTGCCCATAGCACTCTTTCTCTCTCTTCCTCAGCACCCCTCAGTGCTTAAAATCTATCACAACATATAATGTGACTTGATGGTTCTGATCTACTGCAAGAGAACAGTCTTAAAAAGAACAAAATTACGTTGTTCTGACATCCTTCCAGCATTCAAGTTGGAAATGAGGCTTTTGAGAGCTTTAAATGGCCAAGTTTCTGTCTTCTGTTTTGGGGAGCCTGTCTATCGACACATATAGACCTCCTCCATGCACCTCTCCAATTAGCGGTCCAAAGCAAGCGCTCAAAAGAAAGCAAGTGGTAGATGTCCCTGGTCTTCCTGGAAACTATCTATTTACCTCCCTTCGCCAGTCACCCCTTATGCTTGGCTTCAAAGGCTTTCTTTTTTGAAAAATAATGAAAATCCTACCAACAAAGTCAAACCTACTGGACCAAGCCTTTTCATCTCCAAAAGTCCCCAAACTACTATACCAGGGGTAGTCTCAGAAACGAGTGCCCTGTTTTCCATGTGAGGTGACAAAGTCTCCCAAACACTTGGCATGCTACTAAAAATATCTGTTCCAATGGGATATAGTCTCCCTGCCAGAGAAAATCAAGGAAGGGCTAGAACAGAATTAGGTTCCTGAGGCTTCCTTGGTGGCACTGATGTGCTAGACTTTGTTAAAATCAACCTGTTATTGAGGGGCAGAATTGGAATTAAAATCGAGAAACAAGGTTGACTTCTAGTATCCATATTGCCCTTTTATCTTACACACAGACACCTTAAGTATTGAGCATGGCAATGTGCTCATTGATGGTGGCCATAAAATAAAAGGAAATGTTATGAAGGGCTCCTGGGACATCTTGTTAAAACATAATCTCTTACTCTTAATCTCACAAAACAAACTGAGGGTTGCTTGGGAGAGGGGGGTAGGGAGAGGGTGGTTGGGTTATGGACATTAGGGAGGGTATGTGCTATGTTGAGTGCTGTGAAGTGTGTAAACCTGGCGATCCACAGACCTGTGGGCCCCTGGAGCTAATAATACATTATACGTTAATAAGAAATAAAAATTAATTAAAAAAATTTTTAAGGATTATTAAAAAAAAACCACAATCTCTTTGCTTGGGGGAGTATCATTAAAACCTGGGATTTTCTTTCTTCCTGCTAGTTGAAACATGGAAACAAGGGCTGGTGCTACAGCAACAATATTGTGATTATAAATCAAACTTAAAGACGGAAGCTGGTCTTTTGGAAGTTAGAACAAAAGTAAAACAATCTTGGGCTCCGGTGGTGTCATATCTGCTATAGACTGCCTATATCTGGGGTTCGTGTTTTATGAAAGTATCCTGTTAAAGTCATTGCTATTTGGATGTTTGTTAGCTGTAGCTAAACACAACTCCTAATTCATGCAAACCCTTTTTCATACTATCACTACTTTTCCCTCTAGAACTATTCGCATAAACATTATATTATCATTTGAGGTTTGTTTTTAAGTTATTTCTTATTAGATCTACAACTTAATTGTAAAAAAAAAAAGGGCAAAGAAAAATAATAGTTCATAATTCCACTGCCCAGGGCTAAATGCAGTTGACATTTTGATGTTTTGCCTTTCATTTTTCTATCCCTATGTCATAATCATGGATATGTTTATATATATCTTTTTTCATTTGTTTTGTTGCACAAATATTTGCCTGCCATATTAAAAATTATTTTATACATCTCTTAAATTCTACATAATATCTCAAATTCTATGAATTTTTCCATAATTCACTTTTCATGCCTATCTAGTTATATATTGACTATTTTCTGCATTTTGGTGTCATAAACATTACTACAGTGAACATGTGAATGTATAAAGATACTTTGTTTATGCATTTCAGATTCTTTCCTTTGGACAGGTTCCTAAGTGTATTATTATTAGGTCAAAGGATCTAAATATTTTCTAGCCTCAATGCACAGGGCCAAAATACTTTTTTAAAATGTATCAATATATATCCAATCCACTCAATAGTACCAAATATGGTTATGTGATCATCCTAGCTACCCTAATAAGTAGAGAAATTATATTCCAGGAATGTTTTACTTTTTGAGCACTTATTTATTACTGAGGGTGAACACTCTTCATGCCCATCACCACTTGTGTTTCCTATAGTGTTTTTTGTTTGTTTGTTTGGTTTGGGGATGCTTTGTTTTGTTGTTGTTGTTGTTTTTCCTACAGTGTTTTATGCATCTTTGTATCTCCAACATCTACCGTATATTCTGGATCAAAGGTTCTACTCAATATGGCTTCACCAGAAAGATGTGGTTATTTTTAATAACCTTGTACCTGAGATGGCCTGAGAAAAATTACTTTTGGAGTTATTATCAATTAGATTATATACCATGGAGTTCTAGTGTTTGAATACTGATGATTCTATGGA
>RCUC01154132.1:0-59593 GCA_003697995.1 Taxidea taxus jeffersonii | reverse complement strand
AGTCTCCCACTTCTCCTTCATTATAATTGTGTCACATAGACACTCCAGCATTATGAGAATGGCCATCTCTCCTGGGCTGGACACACTGCCATCCCCAAGCAAACAGGGCTCTGTCATGCAGAAAAAGGGGGAAATGGATAGTAGATTGTTAAGATACATTGTCTTCAACAGTTACAGATTGGATGCTCTGAACCTCCTTCTTCTGTATTCCTAGGTACACATTGTCAATACTCACCCTAGTCTCACCCTCTGTTATGCTTCAGGGAAATAAAACATAGCTGCTCTTCAGAAGAAGGTGGTAGACCCTGATTTACTGCATGACACATTGCTCACACCCCTGTCATGTTTCCTCAAAAAGGAAAATAAACCTGGCCTCCGAAACCTCAGTGTACCTAGCATGGAGTGCTCTTCTATTTTATCCACTCCATTTCCTTTCACATTTTATGAACATTCTCTCTAATTATTTTATCATTTCTCTAGGACTTACATAATTTTAGAAGTCATTTCCTCTTATATATATGTGTTACCTGGTCCAGCATGGTGAGACATGAGCCATCCAAGTGACGGATTTCTTTTCTCTCTGGAAAGAGTAAATGTTTTAAATGAAAGCATATCCAAAACTTAGGTTGTTGTTTCTAAATCTAAGGTTAACAACATAAAGCCATTCTACCTGTAGGCCCTTTCATCAAGAAAGGCTTCCCTTGAATCAAGAAATGAATATTTAATGTTCATTCCATATAATACATAAATACATTATGGGAATAGAGAATGTATGAAGAAGAAAGAATGAATGAAAATCTGAATTAGGGCATAACATTACAGCCCAGCTCTGCCCCAAGTGGGTCTTTCTCCTCAGCAAGAAGGGTCCCTTTTACTATGGTGAACCAGTAGTGTGGAAGCCACCACCCTGAGTCACCAGCAGAAGTGACCAGAAACCACTGTGGAAGAACCAGGTTCATTGTCCTCCAAGAAAACCAACTATGGAAAAAGTGGGGAAGTTGAAAAGACAGTGAGTTTCCTTCACTCTGTTTTTCTGCTCTAGGCTTGGAACAGTCCTTCAACATTTTTTTTTTTTTAACATTTGCTAGAGAAAGAGAGAAAGCACAAACAGGGAGAGCAGCAGTTGGAGTGAGAAGGAGAATCAGGCTCCCCGCTGAGCAGGGAGCCTGGCATGGCACTTGATCCCAGGACCCTGAGATCATGACTGGAGCCAAAGGCAGCCATTTAACTAACTGAGCCACCCAGGTGTCCCAAGAGTCTTTCAATTTAAACCACAAACCTATTTAAATAACCTATAAAATAGAAAGCTATTTTCTTTAGCTTTGGCTGTGTGTCTTCTCAGGCTGTGCTAGTGCAGCAAGGTAGCTCCCAGTTTACCTTCTGCTGCAGTAACTGGGCACCTCTAGAAACACTGAGCCTCAAGATACCCTCATCAGCTTAGACATCTATTGTTTTCTGGAAGCATTCACTGACCCCATAGTTTAATTGGCTGGTCCTCCTGGAAACCCAATCACACACTTTAATTCTTCTTAGAACTTTTATCACTATTTTGTGGTTGAATTGTATTTATGGTGAGGCTATGTTCAGCTCACCTTTCTGTCCTCAGGGCCTAGTTGTGTGCCTCCTATCTAATGGGAACTCAGTATGATTTTTTTTTTTTTTTTTTAGATTGAAATTAATCGTGTAAGGGAAGCTAGGTATGCAGGATTTGCGTTAGGACAAAAAGAAGGACTAAGAAGCTTTTGAAGGCAGTTGGCTGCCCAGTGGATAAAAGGATGCAAGTTCCTTGATTCTGGGTTTTCTGTCCACTGTGATGCCATCACACAGGTGGGCCTTATTCAATTCCATTTCAAATAAAATAAAACATTTGTGTTTGGGATATTTCACCGTGCTTTGCCAAACCAGGTAGCAATTTTGGTTTGCAAGAGTGGCTGAGGTATTTACAAGGCAAATCTGCTGATTTGCCTTCAGATTTTAGCCAGTACCCTGGCTAATCGAATAGCGAGGCATAATTGTAGGCCCCTCATCAGTGCCCCATGAGAGAGAAAATGGACATAGTGGCAGTCTCCTAAGTGGAAATCTCAGCTTCTGGTTATGCTCTTTGTTGGAATGAACCAGTCATCTGAGGTTAGATTCACCACTGGTGACTTGGGTAACAAATCTGGAGGGCATATTCCCCTAAGGGAAGAAGGAATCCAAGTCAAAGCTGAATAACTATCTTTCACAGGGCTCTCCCAGAATTTCTTGATTAGTAAAATTTGACAATGCAAAGACCAAGGCCCCTTACTCCAATAAGATTGGATACAAGGCTCTTTACTCTAGTGACAAGCTTGGTGGTTAAAGACTGGAGACAAAAATCCTGGGTGTAATCCCAGACTCACCACTTAATAAGCAAAATGATCCTGAGCAAATTACCTGACCTCTTTGTTTTCTTCATGTGAAAAAATGGTAATGATAAGAGTAACTGCTTCACAGGATCTTTATGAGATTAAGTTGTATTTAATTTAATATGTTAATATTTGCAAGGTGCTTAGGATTAGTGCTAGGAATAGAGTAGTATACATGTTTTTAAATAAATTATCAGTAACAGTAACTGAGGGCTCTGGTGCTGATGACAAATAGCAACAGAGAAATTGTAGTCACCGGGTCTATTAGGTAGAGCTAAGAGCCAGATGAAGGTGACCTGGTTGATAATTGGAAACCCTGAAGGAATAGTCCCAGTGATGGATGGCCAACATCCAGATTAACAACTGAGGGTGGACATCCTACAAGCCAGGAAGCTTTACATGTTCTAAATAGATTTTATCTTTTTGAGCTGGTGGGACTTGCTGGTGTTCTGCTGTGACATTTTCCAAGCTGTGCTTCCTTTCCATACCTTTTGTCACTTCATGTTCCTTTGGGCTATTTTCTAGGTCTTAGTAACTTCCCTTGACAAGAGAAATGGAGCTCAGGATCTCAGCATGGTCTAAGCCACACAGATGTTATGGGTCGAGGAAGATCAATTACATTTCCTGAGGTGCTCTTCATTGGGTAGTGGTATTGCATGAATGGCACTGTAGATACTTATCCTTAGAACCTGGCTGGTGGAAGATGTAGTAAATACAAGAGGAAGTTAAAAGATAAACTTGACCGTGTATATCCTTTCCATTTTATAAACTGCCTACATAGTAAACACACTGACTGGCAAGAATTAGACGCATAATAAATGCAGACAAATCGCCCATTACTTACATAATTGAGAACTATAAATATTTTAAATAATAAAATTGTGAAAATTTTCTGTATTAGTGGTCTGGGAATGTTTTAAATCTGTAAAGACTGGGGGATTCACAGGGATGGCTGAATATGAAATCTTTCCTTTCATATCTCTGAGATCAAATATTTTTCCTGGATGTTTCAAAAGCTTTCAAAATTGGAAAGAGTGAATATGTGAGCAGTTACAGGGAAGGAAACCTAGAAGAGTGAGTACGAGGTAGTCCTTCTGGGAAGATGTATTTAGGAAAAGGGAGAAGAGTAAAGAAAAAAGAAATGCAAAAATAGAACTAATTTGACACTGTATGTATGTCTTTCATTGCTGTACATCCTTTTGCCCCCAAAGGGTATAATTTGACGTGATTTAGTAAGGCCTTCTGCTTTAATTAGGTATCTTAGTCCTTGAAAATTGAGACTAATCCCCAATGTGTATGAGAGGCATGAGATATTTAAATATTACCAGAGAAATAGAAGAGCAATATAAACTAATATCCCAAGGCAGATCCCCTTAATAGATTTGTAATGCTTGTACATAGAGGAAAAAAGAGAAATAGTATTTATTCTAAGATTTTCTATAATTCAGTCTTTAATATGTTGCATATCTAATTGTGTAATATGGTTTATGTCTCTATATTTTATAACTTTGGCAGATGTTGTTAGTTTTAGATGGAATACCCACTTTTACTTCTACTTAAATAGTAAACTGAATTTTATTGGGGATGGCAATGTACGCAGGTTTTTTTATTTGTTTGTTTGTTTTGTTTTGTTTTTTAAGACATGTTTCCAGGATTCCTTTGCAGCTACCTGTGACTGTACATTTATGGTTCTGGGCAATGCTATCTAAGCGGAAGTTGCTCGGAATTTTAGCAAATTATATTATCTTGATAAGTACAATGCTCCTGCTCCCTTGTTCCTTCCTCTTCTTCTTCTTTGGAGCTCAGCTTATAGGGCTGGAATTGGAGATCCTTGGGATGGAAGAGCCACCCAAAGAATGGCAAATAATAATAAGAACAGTCCCAGGGCATTGATGAATATGTGGCACTATGACTTGTTAGAAGGGAGAAGATAAAGTCACAATTGTTTCAGCCACTCATGTTAACT
The DNA here is from genome assembly GCA_003697995.1 of Taxidea taxus jeffersonii. Taxonomy (NCBI): domain Eukaryota; kingdom Metazoa; phylum Chordata; class Mammalia; order Carnivora; family Mustelidae; genus Taxidea; species Taxidea taxus. Next base: position 55,240 of record RCUC01154132.1, on the reverse strand, counting down.
ATAATTATAGTTACAAGGGTGTATACAGAGCATGGGGGGGTGGGATTAAGAGCAATTCTCATTCATTCAGCATCCATTGCCAAGGCTTCAAAAAGAATGTCTCAGATTTGGTACCTCTTGGGTGGGCACAATGTAAGTCTGGAAATTTACAAGGACACCCAACCTTCACCACAATACAACATTTTCACACTTACATCGCTTGAAAGTAGTAGGTACACTGCACTGATATGTTCAATTTTAGAGTAATTCTACATCTGTTTGTTTTTCCCCCATTAGGAACATATTGATAGAAATTTACCAATAAGATTTTGATTTTATACCAAAGACATTTAATTTATGTAATTGATTTGATCTTTCCTCAATATCTTATTTATTCAGTATAGTATTTTATGATTAAAATGAATCTAACTGGCAAGATTGTTTCCAGTGCTGCTATGTAGATAAGAAGACACATTTTAAGGCAAATTATAATTGATAAGCTGACAGATGTCAAGTGTTTAAGGACTGTATGGGGGAGTAGGATGTGTGTGGTAATTACAGAAGGATCAGGCATGCAGGTGCTAGGTATTTTCTTACCTGCTCCAACCTTTGGGCCAAGAGAGCAGTTGATCTCTCCTGGACATTTCAGAGAGCTGCTACGCTACCCGCTTGTAAAAACTTGGTTCCTCTGAGATTTATACCATTGAGCTCCCTTCCCTGTTGTTTGCCAACCTTCTGCATTCCACTGACCAAAGACTTGGGCCTCCTTCTCTATTTTTCTTCTCTATTCAGGCCTTGCTCTTCCTGGTGATTGAAATCCTTATACATGCAACCCTGATACAGTATTGGCTCTCACTTGCTGGACATCATACCACTCATAAATACTTCAGAATGTACCTCCAAAAGACACTACCAAGAAACACTAGCAAGAAACACATCCATAATACATTAATGAGCAAACAATTTGAATTCACACATCTTCAGTTGTCTCATCTGCTTCCAGTTTCTTTGTTTAAATAAGAATCCAAATAAGGCCCATATGTTTTATGTAGTTGCTGTGTCTTTTAAATTAGTCTCTCTTTCTTTAAATTTTTATTAAGATATATAATACATACAGTAAAAAGAGAAAAGTTTATTAATCTAAGGTATGCAGCTCAATGAATTTGTGTATAACTACCATCTAGATCAAAATACAGAATATCCCTAGCACCTTGGATTTCCTCACGCCCCTTATTTATCTAACCACTCCTCCAGACATAACCACTGTTCTGTTTTTAAATCTGTCTCCAAATCTATTTTAATCTGTCAATCTGCCCTACATTTCTTTCCTCCCTTCCCTCCCTTCCTCCCTCCCTTCCTTCCTTCCATCTTTCCTTCTTTTTCTTCTTTCCTCCCTTTCTTCCTTGGTTTTTATAATTTTGTTGTTGTTGCTCTGTAGAGTATCTCATAACTGAGATTTTGCTAATGATATCATTAGTGTCATTTAATATGTTATTCTATCCCCTATATTGCCACTATCTGATAGTTATGACTAAATCAGACTCAGCATACACATACACACACATACATAAGTAAACAAACATGTTTGTGTGTATACGTATACATATGTACATACATATATACACACACACAAATATACACATACACCATTAATTTATTAAGAGCTGCAAAATTGGGGGGGGCGGTGCTAGGGTGGCTTCGTTGGTTAAGTATCTGCCTTCAGCTCAGGCCATGATCTTGGGGTCCTGAGATTGAGCCTTGCATTGGGCTTCCTGCTCAGTGGGAAGTCTGCTTCTCCATCTGCCCCTCCACCTGCTTGTGCTCTCTCTCTCTCTCTCTCAAATGAATAAATAAATAAAATCTTTAAAAAAAAGGAGCTGCAAAATGGTGGTACTCGAATTCTATCTTTTGTTCTCCACTTATTAATTTCAGTCATCTGTAAAGATAAACTTCTCTTTGTTAGCTCTTAGGTTACCAAAGTTACAGCTCTAATAGGAAAGGTAGGAACAATCCACTCACTTTTTGTTTATTTCCCAGTTTTCAAAATAGTGACTTGGTTCCTTAGTAATTTCAAAGTGTCCAATAATTTTGCTTTTATGTATCATTAAGAAAAAACAAATGTGAATTTTAAACCTACTTGGTATATTCCAATCCATTATACCATTATAGTTATTATTCTTATGAGTACTCCGACTGTCCCATCATTGGTCACTAAGAGATTTTTTTTTTTTTCACTCAGAGCCTATTTGAATAGGCTTCTGAGTCTTTTAGACTTGACCCTATATTTTTGATAGATTCCTTGCTCTCTAATGCAATAAAATGTTGTAGGCCTGTCATGTATATTTTCTTCCCCAGATCTGGAATCAGCCATTTTTCCAAGGGACATAGAAAAGAACCTTTAGAATAGGTGATAAACCCAGTGCTAAAATAATCCAGCAGTAAAAGAAAACAAAACAAAAACTGATGACATAGGAGGAAGAGAGAAAAAAATGCCTGCATATCTATATCTTTGAATAGTGAAAAGGGGCTGGGATATAGTGAAACGATTAACTTTTAGTGAGAGCAAACAGCTAGTCTTCTATAATAACATGAGAATATTAGATACACACACACACACACACACACACATGCACATACATACACATATATAGGGGGAGAGAGAGAGAGGCTGGAGATGCAAAGAAGAGCTGATATTGTCATGGAGTCCAAAGAGGACACTTATCTTGATGAGCAATGAGTAAAATATGGAATTGCTGAATCACTGCATTGTACACTCGGAACTAATATAACACTGCATGTTAATTGTACTGGAACTAAAATTAAATTTTTAAAAAGAAAAACAAAAAGTTGACTGCAGATAGAATCCCCTCCTCTTCAGAGGACCTCAATCTGTCTCCTCGTATGGCCTTCAACTGATTGGATGAGGCCCATCCACATTACTCAGTATAGAGTATAATCTCTTTTACTCCAAGTCTGCTGATTTAAAAGTTACCGCCATCTAAAAATTACCTTACAGTATCATGCAGTGTTTGACCCTATATCTGTGTATCATGGCTCAGTCAAGTTGACATATAATTAACCATCTCTATGAGTGAAAATGCGGATACTGACTGGTAGACATGATGAAGAGGCTCTACGTTTCTTCACATCACTGCTCAGCTGTCACCTTAGAGCAGACACCTCAGACCTCCCTGACTGTATCTCTCCTTGTGTCACACATGTATCTCCATCATCCTCATCTGAACTACTGCCATCTCTCATGTAGAAAGCAGCAGGGCCCCCGATAGTCTTTCTGCCTGCGTAATGCCCCCCCTATAATCCAGTCCCGCCACTGCAGACCAGATCATGTTTCCTTTCACATAAAAAACTAATTACATCATACCCTACTCAAAACTTTAATATTTTTCCATTGTCTAAGTTAAACTGCAGGGCACCTGGGTGTCTTAGTCAGTTAAGCATCTGACTCTTGATTTCAGCTCAGGTCATGATCTCTGGGTCATGAGATCAAGCCCTACGTCTGAGTGTGGAGTCTGTTTAAGATTCCCTCTCCCACCTTGTCCCTCCATCCTTACCTACCCACCCCATTCTCACATGTGTGGGCTCTTTCTCTCTCTTAAAAAAAAAAAATAAATAAATAAATTAATTAAACTTAGACTTTTTAACATGACCTCTAAGACTCTTCAATGCCCAGTCCCTACTGATCTCTGCAGTTTCATCTGGCCGTGTCCACCAGAGATGCTCACCAGTTTTTGATCCCATGAATGCTCCATCCTGCCTCTTATCCTAAGATCTCTGCACATTTGCATATGCTGTACCCCCTTCCTAGATCGTTCTTCCTTCCCTTCTTTACCTCGGCAGCTTCTCATCTGTGCTCATATCTCAGCTAAACTGTCACTTCACATCATCTCTGAGGATACCTGACCCCTCCATCACAGTTGTAAACCTTCAACACCTCTCCCTCTTGGCTCTCACCACAATTGCAGCCCCCCCTCATTTGTGCAGTCCCTCCATTAATGTTCATCCCTCTCCCATAGCAACAGACTGGAGGTTCCCTGACACACAGAAGGTGCTCACAGGGAATTTGTGTGGTGATTGAGTTTACATGTTGTGAATATCAGGATTACCATTTAGGTTACAATATGAAATATGGATTAGAACACGCTAAAGTAAATAAGTGACATAGATAATAAATGTTATGAGTTCAGAAGACAGAGAAAGTTTACTGTGATTTATTGAAAATCTGGTGGACCTGAAGTTCATCTAGCAAGATGAGTGGTGTTCAGAGGTAGTGGCACAGTATCATGGTTAAGGGCAAAGATGCCCACGTTTGACATATGAATCCCAGCTGGACCACTCAGTATCTTATAACTTTGGAAGACTGCTGTATTGTCTCCAAACCTCAGTCCCTTTAAAAAAGGAAGGGAATAATACTTGTGCTAGCTCACATTTACTGAGCACTTACTACAATCCAGAGACTATGCTCAGAGGGTATGAGGATTACCCCATGAAATCTGAACCAATGAGATGGGTGTTCTTCTTGTTCTTATTTTGCCAACAAGAAATTAGAAGCTCAGAAATTTGAAATGACTTGGTCAAAGTCACATATATTAGCACCAACTCATAAGTGAGGATTAAATGAGATAATGTACAGATCATAGCACTATTCTTAGCACATGGGAAGTACTCACTAAAGCACTGTTATTTTCATCTCTGCTGATAAAGTGGAAAGCAAGTTTTCTGGCAGCATGGCAAGGGCCTGGAGATAGTGAAGCATGTGATGGACCCCAAGAAAATAGAATAGGCTCATCTGGGTCCTTAAGAGGGCATGAGTAAGTGTAGAGGGAAGACATGGCTGGAGAAGATGGCAGGGAAGGCCTCTGAATCACTTTACAGACACTGATACGTAGGGACGGGATACCAGTGTTTAGCACCAAATTGCTGTTTACTCATACTCTGTACAGCAAACAGCAGGGTGCGGGTGGGAATTAAACCAACATGTATGATTTCGGTTCCATATGTGTCCTTAAGAGTGCTGCTATTTGCCCACAGCGTACAGATATTTCCCTCTTCCTAGTCAGTAAGGTTCAGGGATAGGTTTTACATATATTTTGCAGAAAGTAATTCATTTGTGCTTTTGTCCTCCCTCCCTAAAATGGATTCAGGAAACTCAACAGTGTCCCAAGAGCAAGGTTTAATTGAAAGCCCCTTAGCTCATTAAGTCTGTCCCCTTCTGCCAGGTCCTCAACTTGGCAATTTGATCAATGGAAAGGAATAATTCATTTGATCCTCCCCAAAGGTTGGGCTTAGGGTTTATATGGGTGCAATGCCAGGTGCTGGTTTGCCAGAAACTGGGTACCATTATCTGAGTGGCTTCTACAAGTGACCCTTGGGAGGATGTTTCCCCCCCGCTCGTTCCTGGAGTTACCTATAGGACATACTGACTTGAAGGGGACATTGAAAAAGTCCATGGAAAAGGGATGAAAGGTGGGATAGAACTCCCGTGAGAACCCAGAGCATGCTCAGTATTGGCCCAGTGACAGACATGCTCCTACTTCTCAATCTGGAGTGTTGGGTGAGACCCCACCCCAGCTTCTTTATGCACACAAATCCCATGGAAGCATCCCATAAATCATTATGGAAAGTCTTATTCATGAAAGCAGGGGCACTTTAAATAATGAAACAACAAACAATTCCATATGTCACACTGAACTTAAAGGCAAGGGGAAGGGAAAATAATTTTTGCCACAAATTCCTTTGCCTGTGCTTTTCCTATCCCCCACAGCTTCATAATGCTGGGGCTTGTGCTCTTCTAGCTAAAAATTCACAGGTGCCACCTGAATGATTCAAAGATATCTGAGAGGCTGTTAACATGACAGTAAAAACTAGAACATCAGGAATAGCTTGTTTGGAGTCTGTGCAGATGTGCAAAAAGAGATAAGAGACAACTGTGAATGTCCTGGAGGAATGGGATTTAAATCTGACGGAGTTTGCTGTAGCTGGCTAGGACAGACCACGCCTTTTTACTATGGGAATTCTAGTAAGAAGGCGCCAAAGAGGCTAGGATAGATCTTTTTGCTATTATTCTGTGGAAGGCCTTTTATATAATAATAATTATGCTTATAATTATTATTGTTATTATGTCTATCTCGTTATTATTATTTCATAGAAATTCTTTCATTACTTTTCCCATGCCACAGAACAATGGGCAAATGCAGGTTTATAAGGACTCATGAATAAGGTATCGGGGTTGTTGTAGTCTTGCCAAAAAGAACATGGTACAACCATTGTTCATATTTATTTTTTACTATTGAACATCTTTTATTGGTAGCTTGGTCTGTAAATGTTTGTAGGTCCTTAGAGTTAAGAAAAATGTTTTTCCTCTATCTAATGATTTATTAAAAGTGATCATGTAGCATTTTTAATACTATACTTTGCATGATTAATTGGTGTTTGGCCCCAAAGACTTTCTTAGTGAAGTAAATTAGGAATTTCCCATCTTAAATGAGTTTATTTTATTCAGTAGGCTGAGTCTTTAATATACATTTTGGCAATATTTCTCAAATTTATTTGAAAAACAAACACCTTTTCTTCTCTTTTCCTTTTCTCTTATGAGGAATCACCTGGAGGTTTGTTAAAATGCATATTCCTGGGCTCCACATCCAGAGATTTTAGTAGAGTACTCTGGGGAGAAACATAGGAATTTGCCTTTAAAACAGCTCTCAAGGTGATTCTGATGCAGAGTTCTGTGAACCATATTTGAAAACACTGACTGGGACAAAGTATCACTTAGGGAGAAGACTGAAGAGATATAGAGGAGTCACAAGTGGAAGCCTCTATAACAAATAAATATTCTCTCTTGGAAGTTGAAAAAAAGGCTGTTCTTTTTCTTCTTTTTTTTCCTTTTCTTTTTCCTTTTTTAATTCCTCTTTTCTTTTCTTTCCAAAGAGACTGATTGAAAGTCCATCTATGAAAAACCCACAGCTAACATCATACTTAATGGTGAAAAACTAAAAACTTTTCCCCTAACTAAGTTCAGGAATAAGACAAGAATATCCATCCTTACCATGTCTATTCAAAATGATACAGGAAGTCTTAGCCAGGGAAGTTAGATAAGAAAAAGAAATAAAGGGCATCCAGATTTGGAAGGAAAAATTAAAACTTGCTTTATTTGCAGATGACATTTTATACATAAAAATCCTAAGAAATCTGCAGGAAAAAAAAACTATTAAAGCTAATAAATGAGTTTATCAGAGTTGTAGGATACAAGACCAATATACAAAAATCAGTTGTATTACTATACACTAACAATGAACAAGCTGAAAAGGAGATCAAAAAAACAATACCAATTATAATAGCATCATTATTATGAATAAATTTAACCAAGGAATTGTAAGACTTTTACACTAAAAACTACAAAATATTGTTAAGATAAATTGAAGAAGACTTAATATATGGAAAGACACCCCATGTTCATTGACTGGAAGACTTAATAGTGTTAAGATGGCAATACTCCCCAAAGTGAGTAATAGATTGAATATAATCTCTATCAAAATTCTAACTGCTTTGTTTTGCAGAAATTCACAAGCTGATCCTAAAATTCATATGAACCACCAAAGGAACCGAAAGAGCCAAAACAATCTTTTAAAAAAATAATAAAGTCAGGAGCACCTGGCTGGCTCAGTCGTTTGTGTCTGACTCTTGATTTTGGCTCAAGTCGTGATCTTAGGGTTTTGGGAAATAAGCAGTGTTGGGCTCCACACTTGTTTGGGAATCTGCTTGAGATACTCTCCCTCTGCCCCTCCCCTCCCACTTGTGTGTGTTCTCTTTCTCTCTTAAATAACTAAAATAAGTCTATATAAAAAAGAATAAAATCAGAGGATTTGCAATTCCTGATTTCAATATTTACTGCAAAGTTATAGTAATCAAGATATATATAGAGATAGATATAGATATATATATATACATTGTGTGTATATATATATTCAACTATGTATATGAGTCTATGTAGTATACTTATATATAAATATATAACTTCATATGTATATTTAGTTTTTTCCAAAGACACAAGGTGATTCAATGGTCAAAGAATAGTGTTTTCAACAAATGATGTTGGGTCAACTAGACAGCCACATGCAAAAAAAAAAAAAAAATGAACCCCTGCCTCACAACATCTACAAAAAAGGAAACAGATGTGAGAATCTTTGTGATGTTGGGTTAGACAAGAGTATCTTAAATATGACACCAATAGCACAATAAAGAAAAGAAAAAAATAGATAAACTGGACTTTATAAAAAATAAACTTTTGTATATCAGAGAATACTGACAAGAAATTGAAATGAATGGGAGGAAATATTTGCATTTCATGTCTTTTTTTAAAATTTTATTTATTTATTTGTCAGAGTGAGAGAGAGCACAAATCAGGGGGAGCAGCAGGCAGAGAGAGAAGTAGGCTCCTGACTGAGCAAGAAGGCAAGAAGCCTGAAAAGGGACTCAATCCCAGCACCTGGGATCATGACCTGAGCTGGAGACAGACCGTTAACTGACTGAGCCACCTAGGTGTCCCTACAATTTGTATCTCTTATAAGGGTTCTAGTATTCATTACTACAATTCAACAACAAAAAGACAAACCATCCAATTTTTTTTAAGTGGGCAAAGAATTTGAATAGACATTTATCCAAAGATGGACAAATGGCCAATAAGCACATGAAAAAATGTTCATCGTTAGGAAAATTCAAATCGAAACCACAGTGAGATTACATTTCACACCTACTAGACTGTCTATAATCAAAAAAAGCAGACAGTAGCAAGTACTTTGGCAAGGATATGGGGAAAAAATGGAACTCTTATACATTGCTGGTGGAAATGTAAAATGATACAGGCTGCTATAGGAAACTGGTAAAGGTTCCTTAAAAAGTTACACACAGAGTTACCATATGACCCAGCAATTCTAATCCTGCATATAACCAAGAGAATTGAAAGCACATGTTGTGATAATCATTGGGTGTTATACACAACTGGTGAATCATTGAATACTATATAAAAAACTAATGATACAGTGGCTCACTGAACATGATAATAAAAAAGGAAAGAAAACAGGTATTCATACAAATACCTGTATATGACGATTGATGGCACCACTGCTTGTAATAGCCAAAAAGTGGAAACAACCCAAATGTCTATCAGCTGATGAACAGATAAGCCAAACGTGGCGTATTCAGCCACAAAAATGAGTGAAGTATCGATTCATGGTACCATATAGTTGAACCTTGAAAATATGCTAAGTGAAAGAATCTAGACCAAAAAAAGGCCACATCTTTTATGATTGCATTGTATGAAATGTCTATAATAGGCAAATCCGAAGACAGAATGTAGATTAGAGGTTACCAGGTCCTGAGGAGAGAGGAGAATGGTGAGTGACTGCTCATCAGCACCAGGTTTTTGTTTTTGTTTTGAATGATGGAAGTGTTACGGAATTAGGTGATGGATGTACGAGTTGTGAATATACTAATGGCTGCTGAATTGTACACTTGAGAGTGGTGAATTCTATGGTATGTCAATTTTATTTCAATGAAATAAAACAATAGACTAAACTGGTTATGGTGCTAAAGTGTAGAGGAGACAAAAACAAATAAGGTTTTGCATCAGCCCTCAAACATCTCCTATTGCACAAAAAGGGACATGCAATCACATCAGCACATCGATGTGGGCAAGCCTCCAGGAGTGATAGGAAGATACTCCCCAATGAGGTGCTACTCCAGATAAAAGCAAAAATCCCCAGTTAAATCTTTCTGGTCTTATCCAGTGCTGTGCTTCTCTCGGAGTCTGAGCTCCAGCTCTGTCCTAAACCCTGTGCTCCCCAATCCCCACCTCCCAACACAGGGCCATTATACATGCATTCTCTGCCCTGGGAATGTGTTCCTTACACTTCTTGTCTAGTTAATTTCTCCTCATCTTATGATTCTTAGCTCATACACCATTGCTTCAGGGAAAGCTTCCTACTCTGACCTTCATAATCAGGTCAAATGGCCCAACCATATGCTCTCTTGTCTTGCAGCTCTGCCCCATAACTCTTACAGGTGCATTTTCATGCTGGTGTGCTTTCACTTAATTGTCCTTTCCTGCCAGATTTTGAAGTTGTTGAGTGTAGGGACCCGCCTGCTTTTGCTCACCAAAATAACATCAGCCCTTCTCAGTGTCTGGCACACAATAAAGTCTCAATCAGTACATGATGACCAGCTATGTAAATAAACAGAAATATCTGCTATGCAAGAGAATGTGGGGTTAGGGGTTTTGGAGAGGAAAGGGTGCTCCCCTCTGGCCTTGAGACCTCACTTCCGGCTTGCCTAAAGCTGCAACCATTTGGTCATCTTATTCTCATGGAACCTGTGAGGTCTTTTGATGTTACAGTTGTCATTTACCTTTGAATCACCTGCAGTGTAATACGAGGATAAGATGACAGAGGGAGTGATGGCAATGCTTAGTGCAACTGTCCAGCATTGTTTTATTGGGCTGTTAGGTCATGTCCAGTTTGCTCACTCAAGTACTTCATCATATTCTGCTGCCAGGTCTATAAATGTCAAATAATGACAACCTTTGATCTCCTGGCTCTGCCCTAAGCATGCTACCAAATGAGCCTCCCTGACCTTCCTTAATAAGAGAATCTTTAATATGGATTAATCATATTATAATAATATATTTGTTCTTTTTATTAGAGTCCTTGGGGAATGTCTTTTACTGGTGAAATGTTCTCTTACAGAGTATTAAGATCAAACTGGGTTTTATTTTTTAATTAAAAGATGAAAAGTTGTACTTAAAATGTTTTTTAAATGCTTTCAACTTGAAAACAAATGGCAGGCATGTATCATTTTGCACTTAACACAAACTTTACTAGTCCTGGCAATTGAACTAAAAAATGAGTCTGATAGCTAATGGAACATTTGTGGAGAAGACAAACAAATTGTCCAGGATAAACAAAACCAGAGTTTATTTTTAATCGATAGCAGCTGAGCACAGGGAGATGCAGTTAGCTCAAGGCACAGATCAAACTCATTAAGTATCCCTGGCCTCTTATAAATCATGGGATTGTCGAATCTCGAATTAAAGCAAACAAGCCAATGGCTCAGGATCCTTCCCTTGTACCAGGCAGACAAGACTGGTTGGCAGAGAAACCCTGGGAGGGAGATTGAGCAAGGCTCTTTCTCCCCCTTAGTGGTTTTCCAGCCCACGCAGTTGTCAGCATAGCTGATTTGCCCCTTCGAGGCCAAGGACTGGAGCCAAATGGCCTGAATGTGAGTACTGGCTCACGCTCTTCCTAGCCGGCTGTAGCAGATTCTGTCAGGACCTTACCTTTGCTGCTCAGTCTACGTGGTTCCTGTACTTACTAAAGATTCCCTGCCCCTCGGGCCTAGAGGAGTCTGTTCTCTGTCCAAGAGGGTAAGCTCTGCTCAAGTACAGACAGGCCAGAACCACAGAGAGCTAGCCAGTCAGCATGGGAACTGGCCAGTAAATATCCTCTCTAATCCACCCCTCAGTAGAAGACTCCAGGCTGTGCTCTGCCCAGTTCCTCAGAGCGCCCCCAGAAGATGGAGCCCCAGTTATCCACTAAGGTGTGCTGCGCTCACTGGCTTTTCTCTTTGCCATGCCCCATTCTTCTTCCTCTTCACAGGGCTTTCTTGAAATCATCTCCCACATAACACACTTTTTCCAAAAATCCTAATTTCAGTGTCTGTTTTTGGGGAAACCCAACCAGAGACATATTGTGTCTGTGGGTCTTTGACTCTTAGGACAGCACTGAAGAGGTGAGAGATAGAGAGGCAGTCGACCAGGTGATTAAGAAGGCATTCTCTAGAGGCAGACTACTTCACAGTGTCTGGGAATGTGATCTTACCTAAGACACAGAACCCCAGTGTACCTTGGTTTCCTCAACCATAAGATGCATCCAATGATTAAAAAAAAAAAAAAAAAAAGGCACCTACCTTAAGGGCTTGTGGAGAGAATTAATTTATTATTTTTGGAACACTGCAGAGCACACGGTAAGTGCTCCGTGAAGACTAGCTATACTTATTTGAATCACAGACCATCAGACTGGGGCTCAGGTTTACAGGTGACTTAGTGTGACCTCCTCATTCTCCACATTAAGCAACGGAGGACCAGAGAGACATGACGTTGTTTCCTCAGGGACTCAGTGCTAGTGACAGCAAAATCCAGAGCTCTCTCAGCCCAGTGAGAGATCTAGCTTAAGAAAAGTCCCATCCCAGGGGCACCTGGGTGGCTCAGTTGGTTAAGCAACTGCCTTCGGCTCAGGTCATGATCCTGGAGTCCTGGGATCGAGTCCTACATCGGGCTTCCTGCTTGGCAGGGAGTCTGTTTCTCCCTCTGACCTCTCCCCTCTCATGCTCTCTCTCTCAAATAAATAAGTAAAATCTTAAAAAAAAAAAAAGTCCCATCCCAAAAATCTAGCTTCAGAACAGTCATATCTCCAAATATTCCATTAAGAAATAGAACCCAGGGTAGTCATTTAATTTTGCTGATTTAAAAAAAAAAATTTCTAGGCAAAATGAGGCAAGAAATGGGCAGGAACTATGTTAGATTTCAAGGATCTCATGTATTTGAAACCAGAAACTTATTTTAAGGGAATTAAAAAAAAAAAAATCAACTCTGCCGTGCCCTAGATGGAATGTCCTCGTGAAGACTGTGTGATTTAGACACAAGTGCTTTCTTCGGTAGAGTCCTTTGTGAACCTCAACTTAACCTCCTGGTCTGGGCAGATGACAGGGTCTGGCTGTGCGGAGTGGAAGTCCTTAGAGTATTTGAGAGCATTTATATGATTATATAGCTCCTAGCCTTGGCAGTATTCGCTAGCCGACGGAGGTTTGTCCTAGACCTCATAAAATAAAAATGCATGTTTTTCTAACAGTCCTTTTCTTTTTGAAGTTTCTCTTTTTTATCCACTCTTCCATGCAAGTCACATCTTCTCATCTCACTTGTGACCTTAAACGGGGAAGGGGTAAAGCACAGGAAGATACCAGAAGAAGTGGATTGGAGCAGAGACCTCACTAAATGAAAGCTCTCCCTCCTGTTCAGCCACTGAGATCAGTGGGATAAAAACACATTAAAGATGACCTCGGGCCCTTCTCCTCCAAAGATGACATCTTTCAGCAGCCACGAGTGTGCCTCTGTAGAAATACACAAAATATTACAGAAAGGAGAGAGCTCCGTGGTGCCGAGACCTGTAAATATTTGTCTGAGAGTCATGTTTCTATTTATCTTTGAGTAGGTCTGGCAAAGGAAATCTGGAGAGAATTTCTTAAAAGGTGAAGCAAGTTGGTTTGTGAAAGTGGTGTCATTTTTATCTGTTCTAATAGCTTCAGGGAAATCTCTGTGGTCACACAGTAAATAGTTATCTCCAGATCATCAAGCCAGGGGAGTTTTATTCCTGAGCTTCAATCCCAGCTACGTATCTTGAACCTCATTCATTTCGCCAATGAAGTATGATTTCTAATATCTCCTTGGCTCGTTAGCTAACCAAGTATTAATACGTTGAGCCTCTTTTCTTCTCTGCCTTTCCTTAACTACAACTGATAATAAAAGCTATGACAAAATCAGTTTATCATTAGTGTTGTTATTATTATTATTTTAAAGCTCCCATGGAAGCCAATTCTGGTTGGATATAGGTCAGCTGTGTGCAAATGGATAATCTGCAAAGCTTAGTGCAATACAAGCACCTTTACTCGGGACCAAATGATACTATGATACATATCCCAAAGCTCTTCCTCATCATTTTTATGGTGAAATTACTGTAATTGAGCATCAAGCTTGCCTAAGATTTCACTTCTCCACTTCCTTGCCTTTATCTTCTGTATATCAAATTTCAGGGAACGTTTTTATTTTGCAATTCATTTTTTTCCTCTTGAATAGTGATTATATACAGTTCCAGGAGTCACAATGCTGTAGGTTATAATTTTTCCAAGAAGGAGAATGACAACATGGCAATAGAATGCAGAAATAACAATAAAGAGAAGGGACTATCCGTTCATGTCTCTGGGAGAATTAAGGTGGTTTATTTAGAATTTGTGCTTAATTTGGGCACTAATATTAGAGCACGTGTACCTAGTATGAGCATATATCAGAGGCTCGGTTTTCCCAAAAAACACACATGGTGACTAGCTGAGTGCATGTAATTAATTTTGGAGGTGATGCTAGGATTACTGATAGGGGAATAGGGAAGTGACAAAAGGGAGAGCAGAATGCCAGCACAGGTGCTTTGTTGAACAGGTTACTGCTGTGGGCAACAAGGGCTCACTCCCATGAGAACCTCTGACAGACTGCATGGAGCGCATCTCAGAACTGTCCCACCTTATATTATCACCTTGCTTTCTTCACCTGTCCATGGCTAGAGACTCCCAGGGGCTAGCGACGAGAAGGCACTGGTGGGCATGGGAACGTGAACTTCGAGGGGCAGTGGGTAGGGCATCAGCAGCATCTCAGAGCGATAGCTAAGGCTGGTTGAGCTATGGAAACAAACACAGGAGCAGCCTCAGAACTGGGGATATTTACATCTGGCCCACTTGTTTAGTGTCTTGATCTGGGTTGGTTCTTCTCTAGTTTTCTGATTCTTTTCTTTCTCTCTCTCTCTCTCTCTCTCTTTTTCTCATCCCTTGGGTATATTTGGAAAACACTGGCTATTTCATGCCCACTCCTGAGCCAGTCTCTCCAGCACACTGTTCTACCTTTGTTACTGCATTTCTGCCCATAACTTTCAGCTCCATCAACAATCATCAAGTTCACTTGTCAAATACTTTTAGCCTCTGGTAGAGGTGAAAGTTAGAGGTGAAAATGTTCTACTGATATCTCACAGCTGTATCAAACTCTATGTTACAAATATAAGCAGTTCTCAGGCTGACATCTGTCATACATACTAACATCCGTTAGCAAGCAGTCGTAAAAATAGTCATCTAGTCTTCTCCTGTAAACTTAGTGGTGCTCCTCCGTCTGCAAAGATTGCAACAAACACCTTCCAGGAAATGTTCATTGGGAACACAATACTCTTAGCAGGTCAGGCCATGGAGTTGTCCATCCAGTGTGTAATAGTACCGTCAGAGCCGTGGACCTCAGCCCGGCTCTCAAGATCTTCAGTGGCCAAGCTTTCCAGAATCTGTAGATTCTCATACATCGTTCATGAAAAGGGGACAGGCCCTGGACAATCTCTTGAGCCAGCTACATATCTTGAACATCTCTCATTTCACCAGTAAAGGATATGTTTAATATCTCATTTTCTTGTTAACTAATCCTCTGCTACTGGATAGTGATAGTTGATATGTTGGTGTAGCCATGTCTGGAGGAAAATACCTGATTAGGGTACTTTACCTTAACCAATTGCCTCCAGGGTATGTGTTTAGATGCACGCGCGCGTGTGCACGCACACACACACACACACATACACACACACTTTTAAAAACCAAATCACAACCTGGACAGTATTCCAAGACAATAGAAACTCTTTGGAAATCATCATATCTCTTTCCTGGCAAAATATTTCATTAATTTGAATTTTCCTTTTATCCTTAGTCTGAAATTTTGGTAAAGAAAATCTTAATATTCTTCACATACAGTATTGATACTTTTACTTTGTTAAAGGACTAAGTTTAGGCATTTTCCAGAACTGATTTTGTCCGTTAATGAAAAAAAAATCAGATTTTGAAAATCCTGTTCCACATCCCCTTATCTCATCCCCCTTCTCAGGTAAATTTTGAAAGGCTGCATCCTGCTATGGATTTTCCTTAAATTTTCTCATCAGTTCCTAAAAGTATAAGATAAAACTCTGATTGCATGGGTGTGAATAAATCTTAAAGAAAAAAAAAGTGATCTCCAAACTCACATGCAATACATTAAGCCTCATAAGTTGATGTTAGAACTGTCCCCAAATTACTTAGCTAGTGCTTCATACTGTACCTAAAAATGGTGATGATTTTATTCTTTGGCTACAATTGAGTTTTGAGAGTCCATACGGAGCTAAGAGAAAAATATGGCCTAATGGGAAACACCAGTGGTTTTTTTGTTTTGTTTTGTTTTTTACAAACTTACCCTTCCTTCATTTTCTAATCCATAAAGTTTCTGTACTACTCACTGAAGTGGAATCCCAGTCTGCAAGAGGATGTGCCCATTTGGGGGTCAATTCTGTGTCCATGGCGTCATGGAAATGGAATTGGAAGGGTCTTCATGGACTGTTGGTATTCCTCGCCTTTTGACACACCTTCGGCTGTGTGGAGGCTCTTACTACCTCCCAACACTCTCCTTCCTGCCTTCTTCATTGCTCCCAATGCTCACTATGTAGTGGGCGACCAAGAATGCCTGAAAAGTTTGGATGCTAAATCAATGGTTATTAGTTTCTCATTATTTCTCCAAAGGTGCAGCTGCTATTGGAAAAGAGTTGTAAAAATACTAGTTGTTGCTACCAGTTGGGGCCCCAAAATGCCCTATAATTTTGTGTTAACGAGACAAATAATGATTTGCAGAATAGAAGCTAAGCAAATTCAAGGGGATTTAATTTTGCATATGTACTATTGGAAAAAAAAAAGTTGAAATGGGGGGGAGATCAAGAAAGAAACAAAATCCAATACATGTAATAGTCATTTAATACCCTTTATATGTTGCCTTTAAATCACACCATTTCTTGTTAATTAGTAATAATGCAGTAAATAAAACATCGACATCTATGGGGCAGGTGAACAAAACATCAGCACAGTGTTGGTTAAAGAAAACCCTTGTCTAAAATGATTTCTATTATGACTGATTTATTCAGATATTTGCATCAGTCTTCCAAGCTTGTGTGGTCTCTGTAGACCCAGACTCTTTTCCACCTGGAAATTAATAGTTCTTGAGATCTTAAGCACAGACACTGCACTGTATAAATTATTAAGAAAAAGTAGGGTAAAATTTTAGGCCTCTTAAAGTTGGAAAATGGACCCACTGAGGTCTCCTCTGATCAATCCTTTCTTCTGGGAAGCTTAGGAATTATTATGTCTAATGACTTTGCTAGTAGTTCTGGCCTGTGTAATTAAGATCCAAATATAACTCTATGTTCATTCTACACTAAATTTCTTATCTGGACAAATGACCCATTTATGAAAGATCATAAAATATTGTAGACAAGTCATTACATACTTAAAAATCTCCCTAATAAAATATATCCAGGGATATTCATATCTGCATTGCTAAGAATTTTCCAAAAATATCCCTTACCATAAGTAACTAGAAAATACTGTATATTTTTATTCAAGAAGAGAAAAATAGAATAAAGATCCATAATTATAAATAAGTACCTTTCCTTGATTTCATCTAGTGAACATATTAGCATTTTTCTTCTATCATTTCAATTCCCGGATGTGATAGCAGAGTCACCATTACATCAACATAATCTTGCAAGCTTGTGCATTCACTGCAGAATGCAAAATGTCATGACATTTCTTATAGAAATAGGAAACTTTTTTTTGGCAAGTTTTGCTGTACATCAAAGGTGAATGAAAATGTGTCTTAAGATTCCAAGGCACATCAGAATTCTGAATGGAAGGACCAGAGTGGCCAGACTAAGGATAATATACCATAGCTAAAGGAAACAGAAACTTTTGTTTTTCCATTGTCTTATTAACTTCTCTACAGTCATTGATTAGGAGCTCCAGTCCTATGAAAATGGTGCAGTGTGCCTAGTTAAGGATGACTCCATCATGCCAAATCAAAGCAAGGGAAGAGTAGAGGGGAGGTAGTAGAAGGGAAGAAAATATGACACAAGGGAAAACATTTATATGTGTTGGGAATGGGTATTAAATACTGGGTTGAGATTTCAGAGAATCTTTTTTTTTTTAAAGAAGCTTTTTTTTTTTTTTAAAGATTTTATTTATTTATTTGTCAGAGAGAGAACAGGAGCAAGCACAGGCAGACAGAGTGGCAGGCAGAGGCAGAGGGAGAAGCAGACTCCCTGCCGAGCAAGGAGCCCGATGTGGGACTCGATCCCAGGACACTGGGATCATGACCTGAGCCGAAGGCAGCCGCTTAACCAACTGAGCCACCCAGGCATCCCTTCAGAGAATCTTTAATGGGATTTTTAAAAATTATAAATTGTTGGGTGACTTATGTTTTAATCTAAAGGCAGGACACAAGAATTTATATGTTCATGCGATTTTTTGGTTTTTGTTCTTAATAATCAGTGCCCTCTAAGTATGATCAAGTTCTTTTTTTTTTTTTTAAGATTTTATTTATTTATTTGAAAGAGAGTGAGAATGGGGGAGAGAGAGAGAGCCTGAGAAGGGGGAGGGTCAGAGGAAGAAGCAGACTCCCTGCCAAGCAGGGAGCCTGATGTGGGATTCGATCCCTGGACTCCAGGATCATGACCTGAGCCAAAGGCAGTCACTTAACCAAATGAGCCACCCAGGCACCCCAGTATGATCAAGTTCTCGAAAGTTTCTCGGAATTACAGTTTTTGGAGCAGAAGTAGTTTGCAGCAATTATTACACAGGACTTTCCTCTCAATCCAAGAAAAAATCCACTTGCAATTTTGACAAGAGGGGATGCTTCAGATTTTGTCTCAGACAAAAAAATAAAAAGAGCACCTGACCTACTACTTGACTTATGCCTCACCAGGTAGCATGTTCACAACTACATATGTATGTGCATGTGGTTCATACCAACCAATTAGCCTAGTCTGTCACTTAGTATAGTAATTGGAGACATCATGAGAAGCTGCTTCAAACCTCACCTAAAGCAATGCCTACCGCTGGATTTTTCTAAATTACAAAAGAATATCTATATCTATATAGATATATCTATATCTATCTATATCTATATCTATCTATATATACATATATCTATGTATATATATCTATGTATATATATACATCTCAATATATTAATCTTAGATGAATATATATCTATCTCATAGATATATATACATATATATCTATGTACATATACATAGATATATATAGATATAGATATAGATATAGATTTTTTTTTTTAGTTCGACTTGGAGTCAAGTTGCCTGTTGCTTGCATCATAAGTTTTATGGACATAAGGGTCAACATGAGCAAAGAAATGAAATGTGGGCAAGTTTTGTGGGTTAATAGTCTCACCTCTTGTTCCTTAAAGTGGAGTCCAAAGATCAGCAACTTTAGTATCATCTAGGAGTTTATTACAAATGCAGAAAGTAAGACCTCACCCCAGACCTACTGAATCAGAATCTGCTTTTTAACAAGATCTCCTGGTGACTTGCCTCCACATTAATGTTTGAGACCTGTTCTAGTCCAAGTTTCTGAAATACACTGACTGTGGATCTAAAATATACAAGTGACATGTACAGATAGAAACAGACAAAATAGTCCCACTAGGAAACATTTGAGTCTCGGGGGTTGACATTTCACGTGAGCAGAAGGACAAGGGTATTTATCGTGACATAAGGAGTCAGGTGCTTAAACAGGACAGTTTTGTGGAAAGTGCAGAAGTGGTGGGAAGAGCATCTGCTTCATCATCTGCCCTCTTCCTGATTTGTTACTGACTTGTGTGTAGTTTTGGAAGCTCTGCCGCTTCCGGTATCCATGTGTTAAGTGGAACAATAATTTCCTCCCAACCTTCCTGGGTTGGGATTAATTCAATGTTATCTTGAAAAATAGAACTTGAAGTGATATTATTGTCTAGCCACGTGCTACTATAAATGTACCCAGATCAATAACATTAGCATCACCTGGGAGACTGTTGGAAATGCATAATCTCAGCCTGCCACAGATCTACCTAATCAGACTTTGCATTTGAGTAAGATGCTCAGTTGAGTGGAAGCACATTGAAGTTTGATAAGCAGTGGTCCATTCACTTTCAGAGGCAGTGAACCCCTCATTCCAGGAGAAGTTCAGATGGAGCCTATTTGAACCTTATCAGGGATGGTAGGGAGCGGAGCCATGCATGGGGTAGTTGGAGCAGATAATTGCCAAGGGCAGTTGCACGTGTAGGATACTTGTGCTTTTAGTGGAACATTAAAGCCCAGTAATGTAGTGTGAAGAGTGGTCAAAAAGGATCATTTATAGCTTCTGCAGCTAGATACGGGATAGAGACCTTATGATGAAATGCTGATTGAAAAAGATGGAGGAAACTTGAACAGCTCTTTGGAACTTATAGGAAATGACTTATAGGAAAGGATTCTAGCGTAGAATCCTTGCCTAATTGAAAAAGATGGAGGAAACTTGAACAGCTCTTTGGAACTTATAGGAAATGACTTATAGGAAAGGATTCTAGCGTAGAATCCTTGCCTAATTATTGGTTTCTTACTGTGTCATCAAAAACCTTCTTCAATTACATCAAGTGGCATCTGTTATATTAATGCAACTATTGTTTTCCATGTTGAGGATATGTTCCACTTTCAGTGAATCCCAAAAGGAAGGAACAGTAACATGGAGGGAGAGGGAAAAGTAATGGGCAGAAATCCCTTCACATACTAGAAAGGAATATAATGCTTGGCTGTAATAAGTTTCATCTGAGACAGAGTTACAACCCGTTATGTATGGTTTTTATTTTGTTTGTCTTTAATCTAGATGCAACTATGAGATTGTGGTTAAAAATTAAATCCTTCACTTTGTGAAATTAGACTTTAAATGAAGTCAGTGTCTAGCAGAGCTGGTACCTAAAAGTATTCATTTCTAAATCAAGTTTTGCTCCATTCATCCATTTGCCTATATATCCTTCCATCTTGCTATCTTTTCACCCATCCATCCATGCATTAATGCCTTCTCATTGACTATAACCTTCTCATTGACTCTCTTAGTGCATACATTGAATTAACTCCCTAAGAAAAGAAAGACATTTAGTTTTAACTATTTCTTAGTGAACAATGGGTGTGTTACTTTCTGTAAAATTTGGTCTGCTCATCCTGATGGTTTGTTCACGTCCCAGTGCTGGAGCCAACTGTGTACACAACCGTGTATTCACTGACCCTCAGTGTATACTTTGGAGGCCAGCTGCCTGCTCCCCTCCTTGTGGTTCTGGCATAATTCTGGTTGGATTAATGCAGGGAGCACTGGGAAATGTATACAAATAACTCACATCCTGGGGCCTTAGCTGTCAGACATCTTCTTGCAGACTGGATGTTCCAATCTTCTTTTTGCTCATTTCCATAAAAGACTCCAGTTGATAAAACTCTTCACGGTGATTGATGGCCCACAAAGCACAGCCATTTTCAGGCCACGAGTAGCAATTCTCAAACTTGGGAAATATGACTACGATCAATTTCCTTTTCCTTTTCCTTTCTTGCTTCCCTTTATTTTAGTCATTCCTACAGGGTGCGTCCTTTAGACACCTCTTTCTTAGTCATTATCTCCTAATTAATTCCCTTGTTAAATATAAAGTGTGCATTAGGCTTGACTAATGTCTTCCTTTGTGACTAAGGAAAGAAGAATTTATTACCTTCACATATTGACTCAAGCTGAATAATCACAACTCATTTTATTTAAAGCCCTTATTCTTTACAAACCACTGTAGTTTAGGTCCCAACCAACTGTCAATAGAGTCTCACCTGTCTCCCGTAAATATGAAATGGAGTCGAGTGTTTGCATATATAATTGACTTTAGAAGTGGCTCTATTCATAAGGAAACCAACTCTTTTTCTATGTGATGTTTTAAGATCACACCATGAAATTATGGAGGGCCTGAAATGAAATTGCCCAATTTGTGGAGAGAACATGCTGACACTGTAAAGAGATGAAACAGAGGTGTCAAAAAGTCTGCAGGAATAAAACCTACATATGTGTTGGTAACCTGGCAATCTGCTCACTCTCCAATCATGTGACAGATTAATAAGCATAGGCAGGAAACTACCTCAGTTCATCTTAGTGGGAGAGAGTCTATGCTGGACATGAGCTGGATGCAGGCTGGATGACAACGGTCTGGTGCAGCAGTGGGAAGAAACAACCTTGGTCAGAATAGAATAACACAGTGGTTCTCAAAGTCATCTGAATAGAGCAGAGCAGTGGTTCCAAAGTGTTCTAATCTTCAATTACCCTGTAACCCTGATCTTCAGTTTGACAACTGATTTAGTAAGTAAGATCTGGTGGCTAAGCCTAGAAGGGTTTTTGTATTTTGTTCATGCTGATAAAGAGTTCTTGTTTCCAAACAGTTTTTTCTAAGGATTGAGCATACTCAGGATAGATTCTTCCCCTGTCTCCACCTTCCTTCTTCAACTTTGACCTCACTGACTATTCTGGAGCAAGAAGTGCTTAAAAGTTTGAGTCAATGTCTTCGGCTCAGATCATGATCCTGGAGTTCTGGGATCAAGTCCCACATTGGGCTCCCTGCTCAGCAGGGAGTTTGCTTCTCCCTCTGATCCTCTCCCCTCTCATGCTTTCTCTCTCACTCTCTCTCTCTCTCTTTCAAGTAAATAATTAAAATATTAAAAACAAAACAAAACAAAACAAGAAGCTTGAGTCAAGAACATTGGAGCTTCTGTCTAAGCTTTTCCTCTTGGTCACTGCATGACATTGGGAAGATCACACATCCCATTTGGGAATAGTAATAATAATGCCTCCTCTGAGTCTTATGAGGAGAAACAACCAGGCCTATGTTAAAATATTCTGGGAGCTTTAGAATTTCTTAGGTGGTATCTTTATTCCCATCTTTTTTAAGATTTTATTTATTCATTTGACAGACAGAGATCACAAGTAGGCAGAGAGTCAGGCAGAGAGAGAGGAGGAAGCAGGCTCCCTGCCGAGCAGAGAGCCCGATGTGTGGACCCTGGGACCACGACCCAAGCTGAAGGCAGAGGCTTTAACCCACTGAGCCACCCAGGCACCCCCCCCCCATTTATTTTATTAACACATAGGAGACAGGAACTTGATGGATAGCTGAAGCTTCTGGATACCCTGGTACCCTATCTGTATCTGTGGTCTTTCAGTAACTATTGGTTAAATGTGCTCTCTCCCTTCCTTCTAAAAGCTGTTTAGTTTGTTAGCAGACCACTAGTCACACTGGGAACGAGCTGTGAGACTGGTTAACTGGAAAATGGTTGAGTTACTCTATCTATAGTGCCCAGTCCATGGACTCTCAGAAAATACCACCTTACTGTCTATGTGTGTTGAGGCTTTTGGGCTGCTGGGTTCCATGAAAACACCTGTGTTTTTTGTTTTTTGGTTATTTATGATTATTTGTTTGTGGTTATTTTGTTGTTAACAGGTTTTCTTAATGTTTCTCTAGAAGTCAGATCTTCAACTTTCTAATTAAGATCAATATTAAGACATAACATACCATTAAGAGCAGCCAGAGACTGACTCAAAGCAATGAGTGGATGATAACTCATTGTATACAAATACCTCCTTATATTTGTTTAACGAAACTTTACATGATGCACGATCTGGGTTGGGGCCTTGTACTCAGCATGGAACACAGAGATTCCCCAGGGTCACTGCCTTCTGCCTTCTGAGTGGTCAGTTTCTGAATTTCCTCCCAGTTGTATGTCCTTGGCAGCCCCTCCTTGTCTCTGAGCCAGATCTCAGTTGTTCAGGTTGTTCACAGTCTTGAGGATGTCCTTTTTTCCTTCCTGTGGCTTCACGAGGATTTATTTGTTTTTTCTGCTTCTACTTACAAAGACTGACTGGGGATAACCATTGCTCTGTTTCCTTGAGGTCCTCCCAGAATTAACCCCGAGGTCTCTTTCACTTTAATAGTTTTACTGCTAGTGGCATTAAGGTAAATAACAACAACAGATGTCATGGGTTGGCTTCCCAGAAGCAGACTCTTAGGTGAGGATTTAGGGAAAAGGGATGTATTGGGAAAGTCCCAAGAAAAACACAGGTGAGATGTGAAGCACTGGACTAGAAGGAAAGGTAGACATCAGGCCAGATCCCAGGTGACTGTAAAACCCAATGATGGTAGTCTCCAGATGATAATGGTCACACTCAGCATTTTTCTCAGCAGGGTAAAGGTGTGTTGGTGTTTACACCCTCCCACACCCTGCCCATCAATCATTGGTTCAGGGTTAGTCCTGGGATCTGATTTCCAGCCTCTTTGTTTTCTGAGAGGACTAATGAAGGGGATCTATGATAGTTGGTGTGGGTATGGGGTGGGCACCAAGGGCAAGGGCACATGGCAGTGGTAAAGGACGTGACACAAACAGCACCCCTTACAGCCACAACTGAGGAAAGCTCAAAGGTCCACAAGTCCTCTGGAGATCCTACTTCAAGCCCTATTCTTTCGGTGATCTAGTCCCTCAATCCTATGAGCACACAATTCTTCCTTGTCGTTTAGGCTACTTCTTCAGCAAGGAAGGTGCCCCCTTGCAGGCACAGTTAGACCCTCGGCAGTGGTTAAGGGCCATGGGCCATTCACACTCAAGGGGGTAATTTACTTCTCAGGGGATCTGAAATGATGACTCTAATCTCAGTTGCCTCAGGCTCTGCCCAGGAAAGGTCACCTCAGAGCCTACCCACACACTCCTCACTCCTGGGTGCCAGGGATGCAACATCTGCCTGATACATGTGCTTAATTATAAGGAATATGGAGAGGGGATACTTACAAAATTAGAGGTAATTAGGTTTTTGAGAAGTCATCATTTTAGGGACATTTTGTTCCAGCAGGAGCTTTCATATTGCATAAGTGTTTTGCTGTCAATAAGAGGTTTTATAGGGTTTTGTTTTCCTTTCTTAACCTTTGTTTCTTCCCTCTGCTTCTGCATAAAGGGAGTTTACAGATGTAGACATTTTGGAGCAGAATGAACATTCTTTTGGGTTCAGCAGGTTTATGGTGACCTGTTCTTGTTCACATATGTATAGTTTACAGTAAAACTTTCCTAGTAGTCATGTGAGCAAGCTTGGGCAAAAGGCAAGTTTTTCTCTTTGCTGGTTCTGACATTTTGCATCCTAATAAATTCACAGTGGAACTAATCCAGCTGTCTTCTTAGAAAATATAAAGTTTGGAAGAGGACTGCTACTATTCATAGCTATGTAATAGTTTGTTTTATACTGTGCAGAGTTGTAGTTATAAACATGCAAGCAGCTGGCAATAAATGACTTTATGACAGCTATTTCCAAGGTATAATGAAGAAAACAAAAACAAAGTTATTGCTTATAATTGTGGTGCCTGGGTGAGCTTGCACAATGCACTTCAGACACTTTACTGGCCAAGTCCATGTGATCTCATTCACAGTCTCCTCTAAATGACCTTGGCCTTCAGGTTATTTAGCCTTGGAGGTACAGTGATTTGCATTTTCCAGTGCAATTTGTTAAGCAGACAGCATCCTTTTGCTCTATTCACCCATGGAATGGGGGGAGGGGAAAAGTGAAATTAAGGACTCTTCTTTACTATAGAAGAGGTTTTGCATTAGAAAAACATATTGGGGGCAGTAGTTTGTCAATATTTTCAAAAACTTAAAGGTACTTTTCCTTTAGCCCAATGGTTAAATAAGTTAATTCATTTCTAGAAATAGATCCTATGCGTATACTATTACGTACATACAGGCATAGTCAAAAATGCTCACTGTGAGTTATTATAGCAAAATTTAGGGATTCCTTACATGTTCATCAATGTGGTAGCATTAGATGAACAACGTAACCATGCCATTGAATAGTGCATAGACCTTAGAAACATGAGATGGGTCAATATGCACTGACACTGAACAATCTCCAAGTTCTAGGACATGGGAAGAGGCTAATCTCAGAACATGAACCTCAATGCATGCTCCAATTTATGTAGGAAAAACATATATGACTATGTTTATGTATGCCATCTAACTCCATTATTTTTTCATTCAACCATTGGGCAGATGTTTATTGAGTTCCAGTCTGCATTTTCGGTGCTGGTGATACAACAACAAGTAAAACAAAAGTCTTCTTGGGAGTTACAGGCCAGTGGGGGAAACTGAAGTTGAGGACACAGAGAACAAGCAAACAACTGTGCGTCAGGTGGTGTAGGAGTCATAGAGGGATACAAAGCCGCCTAAGGGAACAGAAAGTAATTTAGCTAGAAGCCAGAAAGAGCCTCTTTGAGGAGGTGACATTTGATCAGAGATCTAAAAGGAACATGTGCCAGGCTGTAGGGACAACGAGGCCAAAGTCCCTGAAGCAGGGCTGTGTTTTGTGTGTTTGGAGAACAAAAGGAGGCCAGTGTGGCTGCAACTCTGTGAGCAAAGGGAAAGGGGGGTGGGCGCAGAGGAAGCCAGGAGAGAGCTCACTGGAAGCTTGAAGGCCATGGTCTTTGCTTCAAGTTTTATTTAAAGTGTGGTGGAAAGCGACAGAAGGACTGAGATTGTAAAAAGATTCAATTTTATTTAAGCTTTAACATGTAAATGCATGGAGTGGTATGCTGCTGACTATACTATGGACCATGAGGGCCTTGTGGGGAGGGTCTTCTAGTTGAGTCAGAAGAAAGGAGGGATGTGGCTATAGGAGAAATTCTCAGTGCTCTCTGCCTACACCAGTCTCATTTGAGCCTTTGGGAATGTAGTCATGCATGACTTGAATCGTTAAGAAATGTTAAAGGCAAAAAAATAGGATCAGTTATTCCTTTTGTAAAATAATAAACCCCTTAGCATTCCTTTCTCTGACCTTGAGGGAGTTTGCTTTCTTGGCTTTACTGATACTCCATGTTTATTGAAAAGGGGTAATATGTTCTTTATCACAATATTTTTCATGAGAATGAATCAGATAATATACATAGAGCTCTTAGTCTGGTGCTTGGCACATTACAATAATTCAAAACTGACAGCCATCATTGTTGCCATGATGCCACCTCCCATGTCCAAACAGTGTAAGGCATTCAGGATGCTATGAAATTGCCTGACTCTCTGTCATCTTTATCCTGAGCTGTAGAAAAGGGTAAGTGGCTATTTTTTTTTTTTTTACCATCATAGAATTAGATAGATGAAAAAACCATCTAATGCAACTCTGTTCCTTTTATAGATGGGAAAACTGAGGCACTGAAGGGATACACTAGTGGCTCTCAGATTTATAGCTAATGAGTGACTCTGATCTCTTGTCTTTAAGTTCAAATCTCTATTTGCTGCATCAGTATTTCCCTAATTTTAAGCATTCACATTCCACTTCCTAATATGATGATTATCTAATATTTTAATTGACTCTTTAAGAACTTTTATTTTCATAGGAAACTTTATATCATCACCCTAAGTGGAAAACCAATATTCCTTTTTGTAAGTCTTTACAATAACTTAGAGTTTTAGCAAATTTATGTCATTGCTATTGGCACAGTAATGCTGTGTAACAAACAACCCTCAAACTTAGTGACATTATAAGAAACATGTCTTCCTTGCTCATAGACCTGTGGGCTCATTGGGACACAATTGCCCTAGTCTGGTTTCAGACTCTTTTTGTCTCTCAGCCTCAGGCTACATGAAGCATGTCCTTCTCATGGTTCTCCTCTAAACTCAGGAGTATAAAAGTTCAAGTCTACTGTCATGTCATGTCTGTTATCCCATTGGCCAAAGTCATATGCTTAAGTCCATCATCAGAAATATAAAGAAAAGACATCCTACCCTAATAGAGGAACTATAAAAATCACATGGTAAAGCATGTAGATAGAGGGAGAGATGAGTACTTGGAAAAAGTAATGGGGATATGGAGCATATCAAAATCATATGTAGACATTACATTGAAATGAGTAATGGCCGTCTGTTTGCCACCTCAGAATATCTTGCATACTCCTAGAGTTAGTCATATCACAGTCTGAAAAACACTCAAGTATTCTGCATTCTGGATAAAGGGATTGTGGCACAACCCACTATCCTGATAACCAAATACCTAAAGACAAAGAATGGTACACTGATGTTCCCATATTTCTAAGATGCTCACTTTCTCATATCCTATCTTCTTTGAAAGTAGGGTGCCACCTATACCCAGGGGTGTTTTACAGTCAAACATAGTCATGGTGAGTTTTCACTACCTGTACAAGTGTATACTTGGTTGTTGTTCCTGGGCAGTTGTAACCTCTTGACTTTCAGCCAACCAACCAGCTAGAGGCCATATGAGCGGGAGTAGTATGTTTGGCTAGTGTGTCTGAAAACCTTTTTTGGCAACAAAGAAGAAGCTAGCTTCAAACTTTTAGAGAAAGTATTAGAAGCTTGGGAAAAAAGTCCAGAGTGGGGCACTCGTGAAGACCTGGATCAACAACAGCTATCTTGAGAGCACAAGGATGAAACTGTAGAGAATGCTTACCTGTGACTCTGTAGTGGAAAATGATTCAGAGGTACTGAACTCTGAAGGTGGACTCTGCAGAACTCTGCAGGTGGACAAGTTTTAGGAAACCTTAACCAATTTATCTCTTTTTAATCTATTCCCTAGAGCAAGATGTAATTTAAGAAATTATCTAAAAAATCCAAAATAACAATTTCAATTAAGTATGCAATAAAAGTCCTAAACGATAAGAAAACACGTGCTGTATTTCAACTCAGAGAGCTTCTCCTTTTGTAGTGGTACACAAAAATACAACAAAATGATGGTGTTTCTTGCAATCGATAACTTCCGCAGTGAAATGGGATATGTAATTAAAAACAGTTAAATGGTAGGTGTACCAGGGAGCATGCTTTTGCTTGCAAATAATGGAAAATCTGACTAAAACTGACTCAATAAGAAGGAAAGTATTGGCCCAGCAATTGAAAGATTCTCAAGACTGGGAACACTTTACAGTTAATTTACACTCACAGCTCACTGATGTCAGAACTTTCCAACTCTCTCTTTGTGGCTAAGGGGGATGTGTGCTACTTACTTAGGTCAATCAACACCTTCCCACGCAGCTCAGGATGGAGTCAATCCTACCCAGCTGGCAAGGCTGTTGTAGAAGCAATGTGTAGATGGCAATGAGAGTGGATAAAGAATCGAGAAAGAAATTCCGACTTTATAGGAAAGCGTGAACCAAGAATCAAGGGCCAGAGAAATGCAAGGGATGGTTATGATGTTGGCTTAGGACTTACCGTTTTGGTTTTGAGGCACTGTTAGAATCAAGATAAAGAAGGTGGTGGGGTATTTCCTTCCTTGCCCTCAAATGGAGGAGTGGAAATAGACACTCAAAAGGATGGGAAGCATAATTGACAGCCCTAAGGATTTCAGTGTTTCTACAAATGTATTTGAAACCAACATGCTGGGTTAAGGAAGTATTTTCCAGTTAGTGGCTCAATCTATAATTTCACAAAAGAAAAATCCCCTCTCACCCTCGAAATCAAATGATTACTTTTGCCCTTAGAGAGCAAGTGCATGTTGACTTGGAAAAATAAGCCTAAAAGTCAAGTGTTATGAGACAAGTTTCTGGTGGCTGTATGCTGGGGCCTGATTAGCATGGAGACTTTTTGCTCCTTGGGCTTCTGGAAGGAGAATATGGAGCCTTACAAATCAGGCTGGTGATGTCATTCCCCAAGTTCCACAGGTGACTGCTGAGTTATGTGCACTTGAAACAAACCAGGCTAATTGGCCTGGGTTTTGGTACAATCTTTCATTCTTCCACGGGAGACGATTTTTGTGAGAGGTGGTTATGTTAAATACAACTTTGAAATAAAGAAATCCCATGCTACTCACTTCTGGTGACACTATCAAAAATTTATTATGGTGAAGAACACAGACTATACGCTGTAAAATCCCTTAGGTGAGCTCACTTGCTCACCCTTTTCTTTCTCAACCCCTCTCTCTCTCACACTCTTTTTCTCTCTCTCACCCCTTCCTTAATCCCTGCCTCCTTCCGTCCCTCTCCCTCTCTCTCAATAAAAAGTGATTAATGGAGGAGATTTAGTTTGGACGAATTTATATACAAAGGTATTTTACGTAAAGTGAACTTTTCCCATGATACTGTAATTCCGTCTCTGCTTTATCATTGCTTTTTTGTTTGTTTGTTTGAATTAATGCAATCATATTACTGAAGCCATCCTCCATTACATGACCATTTGCCTTCACATTTAAGGCAATGATGTCATTTTCAGATGAAGCTATTTGTCCTTGTTAAAACAGGCAAGGCATTTGTTACGTTTAGACTCAATTACTAAGTTACATGATTGATTCCAAGATATTGCTGGGAGGTAAGGCAAATGCAAGTTGCCATTAACTGTTAGTATGTTCTCTTCTGCAAGATCTAATAGGAAAAAGACTCCTATAATTGGCCCTAAAAGGGAAGCAGAAGTTAGTTAGATCAGTTCCCCAGGAGGCAGACCCTGAGACAGAGATTAGGGTGCATGGTGCTTATTTAGGTGTGCCCTTGGGATCACACCTGGGGAAGAGAGGGGAGGGAAGCAGGAGTGGGCAGAGGGAAAGGGGAGCTCTGGAGCTGGTAGGGCCCTTCAGTGTTGCACTGCATTAAGCTAAGATGAGTCAAGCCTTTCCACTCTGTATTAATTAGTCTTTGGATGTGGACTGTCCCGGAAAGGGCAGGACTCCTAGTGGAGTAGCCCTTTGCATCTGAGGCAATCCTGGAAAAGTTGATTGTTGGAGACTACCTGCTGACAGCACTGTTGAGGTCTAGGCCCCAGACTGTAGGGCAGTTTTCCTCCTCCAGGGATGATTTGGCCCCCCAGGGGACCTTTGACAAGGTCAAGGCATATTTTTTTATTGTCACAACTGGGGGAAGAACACTGTCATCAAGTGGAAAGAGTCGAAGAATGCTACCAACCATCTTGCAATGCACCACACAGCCCTCAACAACAAAGAATTATCTGGTCCAAAGTATCAACAGTGCCAAGACTGGTGTAGGGAACCAGTTCCTCTTGAAGTGGAGCTTGATGGAGATATTACTACCTGTCAGATACAGTGTCTTGTGTTCCTCCCACAGACCTTTTCCATTTGCTAAGGAGGAAACTGATGCCCAGGGAAGTTCAGTTAAGTGCCCAACAAAGTGAACTGGAAAGACATCTAGGTGGGATTTAAAGTGGGCTTGGTTGCCGAAAACATCATGGTATCTTCTGGCTTCTGCTTAATGGTGCCGAGGGTCTGAAACCTCTCTTTCTCTGTCTCAAACACAAGACAGGTGAGGTTTATGTGCTCAGTTCACTCACGTGGAATTCCTGAGGCACGAACTGTACACTCAGTTCCCTGTACTTCATTTAAAAGGCATAGCAGAATGTGAGTGAGCACGGCAAAAACTATAGGGATGACCCCCAATCCTCTCTAATTTGTACTTATATTTTTAAGTCGGCCATTCCTGACCTCTGGGCCCTTTCTATTAGTAACAAATTGCTTACAATAAGCTTGCAGCTGGTTTTTATGCAGAGAGAAAGGCCTGTCCATGGTCTTGGTGAATGCCTTTAAAGACTAGAACACTTCCAGGAGAATTTGCTTCATGCTATCTCTTCATTGTTCTGTGTCCTTGGATTTATTGAATCATTCAAGAACATTCCTCATAATCTTATTGGCACCTCCAGAACCCAAGGAATCAAAAAAAGAAAAAAAAAAAAAAAAAAAAAAAGAACTCATTAATTCATTTAAAAAGTAGCTCCTATTCGATTTCAGAAACTGTCCTATTTATTAGTATTTACTAGTAAAAAACAAACAAACAAAAAAACAGAAAAAAGAAATCTATCACTTTGCAGACCTATAAGCGAGCTTAAGAGTCCATTATTAACTCCTTCTACAACAAAATCACATGAATTGTGACTTTTTAAATAGGACATCCACGTAAAGGGAATAAACATGTGGTCTATAAAAATGTTACAGAAAATAAAATGTAGTACACATTTAACCCAAAGATATAAAGAAAAAAGACAGACATTCCATCATTATGGAGCTCAGCAATAATGTTCGGTGTTAACAGTCAACCACAGCTGCAGTGTTTGGGTTCTGCAGCACAGTCAGTCACATTTTTTAAAAACTCTGTCATTGATTTCTATGGCACATTTCTATATGGTGAACGTTATCACCTTCATTTTCAGCTGAAAAATAAAAATACGGGAAAGATGAAAACAACTTGATTAAATTCACGCAGAGGTCCATTGACAGAGGACATTGTTATGCTCAGATCACGTTCCCCTGTGAGAGAGCCTAAATTAGAGCTAGCTCCCTATTCACATTTGTTCCTCGACTCTTTCAGCTAGATTCTTTATACATTGCTGGTAAAATACGGGGTCTTGGGCAGTTTGGGCCACTCTAACACACTGCCCTGGACTGAGTGGCTTCAACAGCCAACATTTCTTTCTCACTGTTCTGGAGGCTGGGAAGTCTAAGATGACTATATCCACACATCTGGTATTTAGTGATGGCCCCTTTCCTGTTTGCAGAGGCTGTCTTCTCCTTGTGTCTTCAGAGGGGGAAAAGCACAGAGTGCTAGCTCTCTTCCTTTTCTTATGAGAACAAGAACCCTATCGTGGGGTCTCCACCCTCTGCCTAACTAACTCCTGAAGACCCTGATACCATCACATTGGGGTTCACCATGTCAATTTGGGAAGACACAAACATTCAGTCCATTGCATATGGTTTAAGCAGTAGTGCCTCTGTAAAAAAAAGCTGACTTTAAAAAAATGAGCATATATGTATATATATATATATTTTTTTTTTAAGATTTTTTTTTTTTGACAGACAGAGATCACAAGCAGGCAGAGAGGCAGCCAGAGAGAGAGGAGGAAGCAGGCTGTCTCCAGAGCGGAGAGCCCGATGCGGGGCTCGATCCCACGATCCTGGGATCATGACCTGAGCCGAAGGCAGCGGCTTTAACCCACTGAGCCACCCAGGCGCCCCTATATGTATATATATTTTTAATTTTACTGATAAAAAGACTGTGTAGCAGACAACTTACAAACAAGAATAGAATATGCAATAAATACCCTTTATTATAAATTCTATACAGCTGATCAATTCTTACAAAAAACTTTTGCAAACATTATAAGAATTTTCTATCTATAACCAACCTATGGTTTCAGTTGACTCACA
Organism: Taxidea taxus jeffersonii; assembly: GCA_003697995.1. Classification (NCBI taxonomy): domain Eukaryota; kingdom Metazoa; phylum Chordata; class Mammalia; order Carnivora; family Mustelidae; genus Taxidea; species Taxidea taxus. Next base: position 22,387 of record RCUC01154132.1, on the reverse strand, counting down.
AGTGTAGTCCAACATATAAGTTGATTGATATTTTCAGGTTTTAAGCCACTAACATGACATCACTTAATGTCCAACTGAGATAGGATGCTCGTTAGCAACACTATTATATAGTATTTACATTGTATATATATTTATAATTAATATATATTTATATGTTATATAACATATGTATTATATAAATGGATATAGCATTTATATTATGTATGATATACATTACTTATGTCATACAAATGTATAATAGGCATAAGTCATCGCAAGAGCAGAGGCAATAATAAAATGTGGGCAAAATAATCAGGAGGTGATGAGATGATTTCTGAATATTTGTTTTAGATGTAACATCTCATTGCAGGCTTATATGATTTAATTTCTTAATTATAACTATATCTAACAGTTGGGTCACAAGTTTCCTGAAAATTTGACAGTTGGCTCTCCTGAACTGGTATGATTGCTGCTGATAAGTTTTCAATTAATCAAATATGCCCATTTTCCACAGTATCTCCTACTCCAACTGAGAGGCGTTTTAGAGGTCTGAGCATGTGAATAGAGGGCATCCCATTATCAAGTAAATAGATGTTGAACTAGAAGATGTCAGGTTAAGAAGAGTTATTTTAAAATTTACTGTTATTTTTGTGGTTTATTCACAGGCATTTCCCTGCATCTCAACTGGCATTTATGGTAAGTGATCTAGCTTTTGATAATATTTGTATTTCGTTATTTTGTTGTTACAGGCAAGGTTCACAGGAAAGATAAAATGTTCTCTGATGGATACAGTTTGCGGTGATTTAAAGAGACCCAAAAAGCAGGTCGAATCCCATGGAGGGATCTCAAGAGGCTGTTCAGATATTCTTTGGTGTTCTTGAATTTTGTTGTATTGGATACCACATGTGGTGATTTGATACACTGTGGCTTAATGTCTTTTGTTAAACAAAACATTCTGCTTTGGTAGGATTTGACCTATAATAGGGTTTTCTTTAATAAAGCCAGGTTTTTCTCCTAGATGAATCATAATGCATATAAAGCCTAGCAGTATCATTATTTTGTTGTGAATTACAAAATAATGGAAACATTAAAACATACACACATGTGTGTGTCAGTATATTTAATTTAAAAAATATCCAAAGGGGAAAAAAATCTAAAGAAGTGACTGTTAGGGACGCCTGGGTGGCTCAGTTCGTTAAGCGGCTGCCTTCGGCTGGGGTCATGATCCCAGCGTCCTGGGATCGAGTCCCACATCGGGCTCCTTGCTCAGCAGGGAGCCTGCTTCTCTCTCTGCCTCTGCCTGTGCTCACTCTCTCTGACAAATAAATAAATAAAATCTATAAAAAAAAAAGAAGTGACTGTTAATAAAAACAAATAATTTTAGTAAGCTGAAAATATATATACTTTTTTAGTGTTGAAAGATTATTTTAGATAATAACTGCTTCACTTAGAGGTGGGAGCAAAATGTTTTTATAATCACTTGTTTCACTAACCTAAAGCTCCTGAAATATTATTCCACCCACAGTGACATTTCCTGATGCTTTCTTTCTTCATTAATAAATGTGTTTTATAATATTAAGGTAACATGGGGTTTAATTGTCATTTTAGGATGTGCTGATCAGGGAAAATAGATTAGACCCTTCTGAAATCAAACTTCTCACATAGAGGCTCTTAACTGATAAATAAAATATGTACAAATGTAAAGAAATAGTTTAAGTTCGTTACTATTGGGAAGGGATACCTAGATTGATGTCAAAGGTACAAGATTTATTTCTTCTTAATATAGTATTTCTTTTGAAGGCCTTGGAGAGAATAAAATGGAAAATATAGGCCTGAATCAAGTTAAATGGGGAAGGATTTGGCCGCATCATTTAAGAATTTGAGGCATGCCTTTTTCTTCTCCACATTCCACCATAGCCTGTGTTTATGGAAACACAATGGACACTGGGCTGGAGAGGGCTAAAGCGCACCATCTGCATAATCTCCATTTTGGCCATTCTTTCTGCCTCACAGGTGCCCAGTTAGAAATCTTAAAAATTTGCTTAAAGGAGACATGAAATGCAAAGTTTTGCCTGGGCAAGAGCCCACATCTTCATTTTACCTTGTCTGGAGTCAAATCAGATTCCACTACTGAAATGGTTCCCCTCTCAAGAATATTCTCTCATGACAGTCTTGATTTTCCTTGACAACAAATAAGTATGCACCTGCCTAAAACAATACTATGTTTACTTTCTATGTTTATTACCTTGTCAGATTGCTGATGTCTGTTTTGTTTCTGAGAATCTAGGGCAACATGCAAAGGATTGCAGGTGAATTTAACATGTTACACTGAAAAAAGGGGAAGAGGAGAGGTAAAGAAAAGGACAGTAAGGAGGGAAATGAGAAGGTAAAGAAAGAATAGTAGGAACTAAATCAAACCTAAAGTGGCTCATGGATAATTTTAATTCCCGTAGGACAGAGATTTCTGCTCAGAGAGAATAATATGGCCCAAAATAGGCTAACTTGTTCAGTACTTCATTATGTTGGGTAGGAAGGAAATATTGAAGTTTCTTGGGGAAGACATTGACAGCAAGTCACAGCCACTGGCTTGGAGGGCTGCCACCAGGCAAGCTTTATCAGTTTTCACAATGCCAGGTCCAAGCAGATAGTTTTCAAGTCCTGGATACTCCTTTCTTTCCCCTCTATTTTTTGAGTAAATTTAAAAGTGAGACTGATACCCACAAAGTCAGGTGCCATTTTGTTTCCATTAACCCCCCCTGGAGCCTGAGGCCTCCATCTATTTTTAGCTCCATGGGATCCTGTTTTAGTAACTTTTAGATCACTCCAGTTCTCTTTAGTTGATGGACCATTTAGCCATTTGCAACTTGGATATTATTTCTTATGTCCCTTGTGAAATCATCACTTTCCAATTAGTCCTTGATTCTCTCCCAGAACCCATGTATTACAGATTGGTCCTTTTCTCACTCTTGTTCAGGGGCCCCTGCTCTGCCTCCTTCATTATCCAAATCACTTTTATTTTTATCTCCGTTTATTGGGATTTGAAATCGTCCTTTATTTAAGGAAATTGGTCCAAGGCTAAAAAGAAAAGCTTTAAAAAAGGAAGCAAACAAAAATTCCCAACACTTTGTAAGTCATATGAGAATGGATTTAGAGTGAGAATTCAGAACAGTCTCTTGGTGCTAGCCTCCCCCTTCTTATTCCATATTCTACCTTACTAGATTAATTTTTTTAAAATACCACTTGGTGCATGTTTCCCATCTGCCCAGGAGCCTTTGATCATATTCCATTACTTGCAGGTTAATATTTATTCCTTTCGGACTGGACAATAGGTGCCTTATGTATTATGTACTAAACCAGTGCTTTCAAAGTATGTGAAGAAGGAGAGGAAATCTCTTCTCAAGGATGTAAATTGGTATGCCAAGAAATTTATATGTGCTTTTGATTTTGCACCATCATTTAAAAATATGTGTATTTATTTACTTGAAAAAGAGAGAGAGAGAGAGCATGAGCAGGAGGAAGAGCAGAGGGAGAAGCAGACTCCCTGCTGAGCAGGGAGCCCTACACAGGCCTGGGTTCCAGGACCTCAAGATCATGACCTGAGCCGAAGGCAGATGCTAAACTGACTGAGCCACCCAAGCACCCCTTGCATCTTTAAAAGGGTGATTTATTTTGCAGCATTTCCTAAACTTATTTGGCCATTGTTAATTTTCTCAACCCTTTCAGGACTGGTGTTTTCTCCTAGAAAATAGGGTTTTGTTTTTGTTTTTGTTTTAAGATTTTACTTATTTATTTGACAGACAGAGATCACAAGCGGACAGAGAGCCAGGCAGAGAAAGAGAGAGAGAGGGAAGCAGGTTCCCCAGTGAGCAGAGAGCCTGATGTGGGGCTCAATCCCAGGACCCTGAGATCATGACCTGAACTGAAGGCAGAGGCCCAACCCACTGAACAACCCAGGCACCCCTCCTAGAATATAATTTTAGAGATTTCTTATTATGCATCCTCCATAGACACATCTTCTGTCACCCACATAGGAGCTGATAAATCTCAGAACATGTGAGAAACTTTGCCAGCTCCAACCCTGTGTGCCTTCCTTATAACACACTTACACATGCTCGTATACTCATACACACATTCATACATGCACACACGCTCATACCCCCATGGGCACTGAAATCACACACACCATCACTACCATGCCCCTGATGCCCAAACAAAAACACACCACACACACTGGTTCAATTGAATAATAAATAACCTCTGAGTGGTCTTCCACCAGTATGCCAACTCTTAGTGGTTATTATATCTTTTGAAATCTTTCGGCATTTTTAATGTGAACAATTTTAATGAACAATTCTCGGCCCCCTCATTTTTGGCCCATAGATTTTTGCTTGTGTATCCTGTGCTCACCACCAGTTTGGAATTCTTTGATGAGCATAGATTTATTCTGTGCACAGCCAGGGCCTAGCATTATATCTCTAGGACAAACTCAGCAAATAGTTGCTGTTTGATCCCAGTGATAATGATTGTAACCCAAAGTGTTGCCTAACTGAAGATCCAAAACACAGAATTGTTGATTGGCAGAATAACAGGTAGAGGAAGGCCCTCTTAAGTCAGTATTTTCCTAATGGATGAACATTTCTATTTTAGGAAAAACAAATATGCTTCTAAACAGCATTCTCAACTAGACATGATAATTGTAGGTATGGCAACATCCACCTTGATAAGGTAAAACGAAAACTCAAGAACTTGTTCAGAGAGCCAAGCTGAACACAACACTTAACTTCACCTAAGAAAATGCCCCCCTTGGGGTGCCTGGGTGCCTCAGGAGATTAAATGTCCTACTCTTGATCTTGGTTCAGGTCTTGAGCTCAGGGTCGTGAGTTCAAGCCCCATGTAGGGTGCCATGCTGGGTGTGGAGCCTACGAAAGAAAGAAAGAAAGAAAGAAAGAAAGAAAGAAAGAAAGAAAGAAAGGAAAAAAGGGAGGGAGGGAGGGAGGGAGAGAGGGAGGGAGGAAGGAAGGAAGGAAGGAAGAAAGAAACTAAGGAAGGAAGAAACGAAGGAAGGAAGGAAGGAAGAAAACAAAATGTTTGTTTATTATGGCCTATGGGACAAAGGTCAGAGAGGCCCTGAAGCAACTACTCTGACTTCTCCAGACTTGCCCTAGTTCCAGCTGCCTCCCTGCCTGCTGTGATCTCTCAGACAGTGTTTGCTCTAGATTTACCTTCACTTTTAGATTTATGGCCCACAAAGCCACTGTAACTCTTGTTCTCTTAGAACAAAATTTTGACTATGGTAGAGCTATCTTTTGAAGTGGTTTGGCTATTTAATTGCCAAAAATGATCTCATACCAGGGTAATTTCAACAGTAAGCATTCAATTCCCATTTCATGGAAACTCAGACATCATCCCCACATTCAAAGTGTCCTGGAGCACCTCATATATATATACCAGTAATTCCGAGGTCCTTCAGCCACAGAGGAAGCCCATTTCTGCCCAGCCTCTCCCTGCTCCTCAGCCTTTTAAAGACAGACCCTGAGGGCAGCAAAACCAACCACCCCTTGCACAGACTGAAGAATATCCACTGTGCCACACAACTGGATTTTAGGAAGGCACACGGCGGGAACAGACTCTGTCCCCTTTTAAGTTCTCCTGGAAGAGGAACCAGACTTTTCCACTCTGACTTCCAGCAACTGCTACAGCTGCTCTAACATAATGTTTCCAGGATGATTCCAGAGGGCACCAGACCGCCCGCTTGCACTCAGGATGAAAAGCCACATTTAAAATACCAAAGAAAGTCCTGTGTTACTTTTGGAAAAATAGATCCAGATGAGGCTTCCAGGGGCTCTAAAACCCCCAGATTCCTGTTACAGATTTGAATTGGCTGCTAAGCCAGTCTCAGAGGGACAGATCTGAACTTCCTTGATGGACATTTCAGATCTTGTGCGTGCCTTCTGCCCTTTGAGCCTGACTTGGACGCTTTGGTGCTAATAAGTTTAACAAAGGAGGCTAGACATGATACATAGCAATGGAATTTTTACTGAGAAGTGAACAGCAAAAATAATCTTAGTTCATTTTATGAGAGTCAATATAGTTAACAGAAATGAAGTCCAGGTGAGAAAGTGTATCCCTGGAGTAATGGGGAAAATATTCTCTCTGGAGTCAAAGAAAAAAAACAAAACAAACTTGAATCTTGCTTTCCAGGTACAAGGTGGTGTTTTTAGAGAGGAAGACTTTCAGACATTGAATTATTGGCTGGAAATTTGCAGAAAAAAAAATGTGCAGTGTAACTTAGCTAAAGCAGCTCTCATATTTATTCAGCCTATTTCTGTTATCAGGGTGGAAGGCCTGTTTCTATCAAATCACCTGGCCTCCCTCTGCTTTCCTTGAAATGCTGCCAGGACACAGCCTTTCTAATTGAATCCCTCATTTGCATTCAAGTTTGCTCTTTTGCTTCGAACCGGTAAAACAGAGACCAGCCCAATGTTTCTTTAACCTTATATTTACTTGGCAAATATTTTTATCACTACATCTGTCCAAATTCACAGACATGACTTGGAAAGAAACCAGGACATCCTCCAACGGCAATGCTAAGGGCATGCCCTCCGTCAGCTTTAAATGCTGACAGATTTCAGAGGGTATGACAACCATTGCTGGCAATTCTGGGCTCTCTGGAAGAGTTACCTTATGTAATACACTTGGGAACCAGAGCAAAATTGACAAAAATGTGTGCCCCTCCCTTTCATCTCCCTGACAGCTCTCCCCTCCCTCTTGCTTTCTTCTTTTCCCTTTGATATTCCCATTTGCTTTGAAAACTTCCTTTCAGGTGGTCAAATGATGACTCTTTTCTCCCTCATAAATTCCCTTCTCTAACATCCTGTGTTTTTTTTGTCCTGGTCACATCATCCCCACTGTGTGAAGCCTTATTGTTCTTGGCAATCCTTGAGTTAATTGCTGGCCCTCGAAGCAATGTAACATTAGAATCGGTGTAGCTTACTTGCCTCTGGGAAAATGCAGTGCTGGGGCCAAACCCATCTCAATTATATCACATTTGAATATTATTTTATAAACTGGTCTAATGAAGTGCTGGAGAAATAGCTTAACGGACAATGAAATTCTAGCTATTAAAGTGTTTTTAACCCTCTGAGTGCTTACCATTGGAATAGGCAGTTTTCGCAAATACACTCACACATGCACACATTCATTCATTCATCCCACAAAATGTGGTAAACCCTGCTCTTGCTCTCTCGAAGCTACTTGGGTGTTTAATAATCAAAAGACATCCGATTAAGAAACTAAAAAGACTAACTTTTGCTCTGGAAAACAGTTTCAAGTATCCAGCAACAAAATATGCTAGCTCAGCTTACATAAAAATCATAGTGAGACCCACAGGCAGAGTTAGCCCAGGGGACATGCCAAAAGAGATGAAAATCCTGGAAACAGCTTTCTGGTGCTGTGGATGCAAGTGAGCAACCAGGGTCATTCTCCCTGGTGTTCTGTTCAAACTAAATGATTTTAGGACTTAATTAAAAGATTAAGTTTCAAAAAATAATAAAGATTGCAACTTGATTACTGTTTTGGAGGTGTGGATGTCTCCCTCCTTGCAACTGTGTTCAAGGTAAAAATTTGAGGACTAAAAGGTGGAAATGATTTCACATCCACCCTTCCTCAAAGGCTTACTTCCTCAAACTTACTGTTATGCTACATTAAAAAAAAAAAAGCCTTTCTTATAGAAAAAAATATTAAAGCAGTAAGCCTTTTAAGGGACTAGGAAAGCCACTTCAGTAAATTTCAGAGCCTCTGCGCATAGTAGTAACTGAGAATATCTTTCAGCCACATTGAAAAATACTATTAAGATGTTGTCCTTAGAAAACTGTTTAAAGGCATCTAAGAATTGACCACACTTTTTGTTCTATCAGTGAAATAATTTCCATGCGCTTTGCTCATTCTTCTCATCCAATCTTGAATGGCATTCCCTTTTCTTGCTCCTTTTACGTACTTGTATCTGAAGGGTGAGTTTAAATAAACATAGCTCAGCTCTCTTTCTGAAGGACTTAAAAAAATAATTCTGACAGTTCTCAGAGAAGTCAAGTATGCTTAGCTCTTTAGGACAATGATTTTCATGTCACATCCTTTTTAGTCCATGATTCTATTTTTAAAATGCATCTTGAAATGCATTTGGAAGGCACTATATTAGTTAGAGTGAAGCTAAGCTGCTGTAACAAAGAGACTCTAAAATAGAGTGAATAGAGATGTTTATTGCTCTCTGTGCTAATAGTTCCAAAGTGAGCATTCTGCTTGTGGGAGGATTTGTTCCACTCTGTTATTCAAGGAGCCAGAAACCCACCATGATGCCAAATAGTTGCTTTGCCTACCTTAAGTTATTTTTCTCATGTATTTACCTGCCCTGGTCCTAGCCCAAGAAATGCATATGGTGGGCTCATGCCCTATTGTATGGTCCCTGGGCACAGATGTCACATCCATCTGTCTACCATTGGAAAGAAATTGGACTCATGAATTCTAGTATGGAATCCACATTTCTGACTGTGTTCTTAATGTGGAAAGAAAGGAAATTGAATATGATGGATTCTAGATGTCAAGGCACAAGAGGAAAAGTAAAGGGGCACCTGGGTGGCTCAGTTGTTAAGTGTCTGACTTTGGCTCAGGTCATGATCCCAGGGTCCTGGGATCGAGCACTGCATTGGGCTCCCCACGTGGTGTGAAGCCTGCTTCTCCCTCTGCCTCACCCCCTGCTTGTGTTCCCTCTCTCTCTATGTCTCTCTCTCTCAAGCAAGTAAATAAAATCTTAGAAAAAAAAAAAAAGAGGAAAATAAAGCAAATTAAATCAAACAGGTCACTCAAAGGTAATTTAGTTTAGGGCAATGTCATCTACCCAGAATCAGTCAATATTTTTGAGGGCGCCTGGGTAGTTCAGTTGGTTGGGCTGCTACCTTCAGCTCCAGCATGATCCTGGAGTGTCAGGATGGAGTCCCGAATTGCATCAGGCTCCCTTGCTCAGCAGGGAGTCTGCTTCTCCTTCTGACCCTCCCCCCCTCTCACGCGTGTTCTCTCTCTCTCATGCTCTTGTTTCAAATAAATAAATCATTTTTTTAAAAGTAAATATTTTTGAATACTGATGGTTCTAATCTTGCAAGAATATTTGGAGATTTTGATAGCAAATACTTTATTAAAATGCCTTTATAATCCAAACCCTGATAAATTTGGAAGTATGGAAATCTTAAGGCATCAGGACAGTGACTTATCATTAGTTCTTAGGTAGTATATTTAAATCTTAAGATCTGATCTCAATGGTATTCATATTTTTCTACCAAAATTTGCAGACATATCCATGGAAACTAAAATCAATATATTAAGAATGAATTAATAATTGTGTCATTTATTACATTTGTAATTTTGGCCCATTTCCATAAAATCCTTGGAGGAATCAATTACAATTTGTTTCTGTAACACCTTATTCCCCTAAGTCTATAACCATTAAAAAATGTACCTGAGATCCTGAGCGGATATAGATCAGCATCCTGCATACCAAAGGGCTCTAGGGAAATGTGATTGTAGGAAAGAGTCTGATCATAATAGAGTAAAATAGTACCAGGAGAGAGATGGGGAGAGAGAGAGAGAATGGTCATATGAATGCGAATGTAAACCTCCTGAACAATCAAAGGAAATCTCCTTAAAATCTTTAGAACTGCAGAAAATAGTTTTTTATACCTTGTCTCTCATTTCAGCCATAGTCAGTAGGAAGAACTGGCCATAAGTGACTGAGAATCAAACTGAAATTAACAAAACAAACATGAAATTACCTCATGCCTATCATTTGGTCACCCAATTTTATTTCTAAATGAATCTCAGTTCACCTTAATCTTTCCAGAGCTTCTTTCTAAACATCTGTATTTTTTATAAAATGCATGTTTTCCCTTTAGTTAAGACTTCTTTCCTTCGGAACTTAGCTTGTGAAACTGGGCTCTGAGCTCTGCCCATCACCTAAGGCAAAGTCAGATATACAGTAGGTTTTGGTAAGTTTTTAATTAACAACTACAAAATAAGTAGGTCCTCAACAAAATATAGGCAAATCAAATTTAAAAAGTATAAAAACAGTTATATACTATGATCAAGTGGGATTTATCCTAGGTATGCAAGCTGGTTAAACTTTCCAAAATCAATTACTGTAACCCATCATATCACTAAACTAAGGAAGAAAAATCATATGATTATCAATAGATGTAGAAAAAGAATTTAACGAAATCTAACACCAATTCATGATAAAAACTCAGTAAACCAGAGTGGAACTTCCTCTACTTGGTAAAGACTATCTATAAAAACCTACAGCTAACAGCATACTTAACAGTGAGAAGAACAACTTTCCTATTAGATCAGGTAAAAAACAAGGATGTCCCATCTCACTAATTTTTTTAACATCACACTGAAAGTCCTTGCTAATACAGTAAGGCAAGAAGAAGAAATAGAAGGTATACAGATTGGGAAGGAAGACAAAACTGTCTTTGTTTGGAGATGACATGGTCATCTTGTAGAAAATCTGAAAGAACTGGCCAAAAAAAAAAAAAAAAAAAAAAAACCACACAAAAAAAAAAAAAAAAACCCAACCCCAAAACAAAAACCCAACTCCTGAAACTAGTAAGCAATTATAACAAGGTTACAGGATAAAAGTTAATACAAAAAGGTCAATTTATATAAATAAATAACTGGAGAGATACTTCATGCTCATAGATAGGAAGACTCAATATTATCAAGATGTCAATTCTTCCCAATTTGATATATAGATTCAATGTAATCCCAGTCAAAATACCAGCAAGTTGTTTTTATGGATATTGACAAACTGATTCTAAAGTTTACATGGAGAAGCAAAAGACCTTAAATAGCTAACATGGTATTGAAGGAGAAGAACAGTCAGTTGGAGGACTGACACTACCTAATTTCAAAACATACTATAAAGCTACTATTGTTAAGACAGTGTATTTTGGTGAAATAATATATGTATAGACCAGTAAAACCGAATAGAGAGCCCAGAAATGGACCCACATAAAGGTAGTCAACTAATCTTTGACAAAGAAATTAAAGCAATGCAATGGAGCAAAGGTAGTCTCTTCAAATGGTGCTGGAACACCTGCATATTCACATATGAAAAATGAATCCAGACAGAGACCTTAGACCTTTCACAAAAAATAACTCAAAATGGATTAATAGACTTAAATGTAAAGTGCAAAACTATAAACTCCTAGAAGACATATTGGCAAAAACCTAGATGACCTTGGGTCTCTTCAAAGTCTCTTCAAAGGCTACCTTTGCTTCAAGATTCTGGTGTCCTGCTCACCTGAGTGGTGATGTAGGCTTTTTGTCTGTGTCATTCAGTATGTGTGATCAGTCTTGAGTATCTCTGCATCAGAGGACCAAGGAATAATGGAGAATGAGGATGGGTATAAAGTAGCTATGGTCATGAGTTTCAGGGTTCCACAGATCTAGGTTCAAATTCTGAGCCTGTCTCTTATTAGTAGTGTGTCCTCAGGCAAATTACTCTCCAGAACTTAATAACCTCAATAGTCACAGAGGGATGGTAATGCCTTTAACATGGGGTTGTTGTAAGATTAAATGAGATAATGCATTAAAGTGCTTGTCGTGATGTCAGACACATAAAGATGAACATTTAACAACCAACATTACTATTATTATTACTAGTAATTTTATTTTTGCCACTATTGTTATCATTATTACTCTCCCACTACAGTCTGAGTTCCTTGAGGGCAGAGGCTTTTGAATATTTTATTCACTTCTATCACCTAGAGTTGAGAAGAGTTTGACACTGTTGAGCAAGTAGTTTATTATTTGAAGGACACTTTACTCAGGCTTTGAATGACTCCAATCATCAGTTCCTTCTCACAAAAGTCACCTCAGTTGCTCCTGGATTACTTCTGCTCCTTCTCTGAAAACTACCTGTCTCCTATCAGCCACCTCTGTGTCCTGTAGTTGAGCCCTGTGAGTTAAGCCATCTAGAATTGAAGGCTGTTTTCAGCATCATGCCATGCTTTCTAAATCACACTTAGCCACAATCACTGTAGTCTATTGTTTACAAAATAAAGTCAACTTGTTTCAGCAGTTTCAAGTTTTCTCAGCTTATTTAAGCCCTAAGAATGAAAACATTTTGTTTTCTCTGTATATAAATATAAGTTTCGGTGGAAAGAGAGACAAAGTAATTGTAGTTAATTGTGGCTTCAAAAGTGGAGTCCCATGTTATAAGACAGCATACTGTTCTTCTCTAGGAAATCTAGGAAAATAGATAACAGTTACTCTGCCATTTGGCTCTTCAAGCCCAATGCTTGTTTTTTGTTTTTTGTTTTTCCCCCAAAACATCGAGAAAGTTGCACTTTTTTTTTTTTTTTTTAAATTTCTAATATCATAGGGTCATGGGATTGGGAGCCATTTTGGATATATTACACTTGTCTTAACTCCTTATTTTTCTGGCTTGGAAAAATGAGACTCAGAGTTTTGAGTGATTTGCTTAGCCATACCAAACTAGTTCACAGAAGAACTGAGGTCAGATGTCCACCAGCAGGGCAGAGAAGCAAGGATTAGAGTTTGAGAATTAAGAGGATATGCGATTACAGCCCAGGATAGTCCACTCACTAATCTCTTCTTTGAATCTCAGTTCCACGCTTCCTCATATGCTAAATGGGAATAATATTAATATATACTTTCTGCTATTAGAAGAAAAGAAATGAGTTGAACCAAAGTTCTTCCAGAACTGAGTTCCAAAGACTCATCCCAATAAAGGTCCTAACTCTCATACTCTCTCTAGGCCCCTATTCCCAACCCTGCCTCTTCTTCTATCCATACTTCTTATAACTAAATCCTTTTTCTCTGGACCCCATCTCAGGCCACTGGGTTCAGCATCAGTAACTTATGAAGACTGAGTTTGTATAGAAAGTACCTGGCCATCTGTCTCTCTTTGTATCATATCAGTGCTTCTTTCACTTTATCATCAAAGACCCTTTAAAGATAAAGGTTAGTATGTCTCTGTCCTCCTGGTCCCCAGAGACAGCCTCTATAAGGGGGAAATTTTGTTTTAGTGGAATCTCACATTATACTTTAAAATATAAATATATATTGTAATCTATTTCTTGAAACGAAATGCTTTATATTACTTACCTGTTAAATAATTTCACAGTCCTCCTCCAATAAATTTTCTTGTAAAATTAACCCTTGGGAAGGTGTCCATCTTGTGGTTTATGGTGCTTTTGGCACACTGCCAATGCCCCAGTTTAAAAGCCAGACATTTGACCAGCCTTACAAATGTCAGCCCTTGCATATAATTACAAGAACCTGTGAAAGTGATCACCAGCAGCTCAGAGGTTCCAAGCTTCTGCAAATTCTGAATCCCTTAGCAAGCCAGAAGGATCTGCTGGCACTGCTATAGGAAAAGGTTAGCATCCTAAATTACTGCCTCTCATTTTTTTTTTTCAACTTTGCAAATATTTTATCTCCTCATCCATAATGAAAAAGAAAAGAGAAGTATGCAGAGTTGCTGCTTTCCCATGTTATATATAGAAGGAAATGAGGATTCATCAGCTTTTTTCATCCTTCATAAAACAATGAAAATATGCCTTCTTGCTGGATAAAACAGGGATATGCATCAGGAGATCTGGGAAATGTAAAAACCTTCACTTGAAACACCTTTTTTTAGATCTCCGCACATGTTGAAGGCAGTATTGGGACCTAAGTGGTGTGTGTGTGCATACACATGTGTAGTGTGTGCGTGCATGCGTGCGTGTGTGCATGTGTGTGTGTGTGTGTCTGTGGTATCCTAGTTTAGCTTTTCTCCCAATAGACCTCATCCCAAACTACCAGACTTGGCAGTTTGTCCAGACATGGACATGAGAAGTAGGAAATACAGTGAGTGGGAGGAGCTGGAGAAGGAGAAGAGCAATAAGAAAAGAAGCTGATGCAAGTGGGAGGGCAAGTTCGTGGGAGGGCAGCCATTCCCAGGCAGGAGGAGACTGGCTCAAAGGTGAGCTGGGATATGCAGACCAATCTGTGCCTAGGAACAACCTTTGTGTTCCTCCTCCTTCCACTTAGCGTTGTTTGCTCCCATCCCTTTCACTACCAGCTCCTTCTACTTTACTCTTACTGTCTCCTTTGAGCCAATGCCCGTCTCAGATGGAGCCACAGTGTCAGAGCTGCTAAAAGCAACTAGCAACCCAGCTCTCTTCCAGCTCCAGGGCTATCTCAGAGCTCTCCTCAGAATCCATATAACTCAGTATCAGAAAGATAATCTGATTAAAAATGGGCAGAAGATCTGAATAGAGATTTTTTTAAGGAAGACGTATAGGTGGCCACAGGTATATGAAAATATGTTCAGCATCACTAATTATCAGGGAAATGCAAATCAAAACCACAATGGGATATCACCTCCCCTTCCCCCACCTAGTATATCACAATGGGATATAACCTCTAGGTTAGTATAAAAAAGACAGGAAAAAACATGTGTTGGTGAGGATGTATAAAAAAGAGAACCCTTGTGCACTGTCAGTGGGAATGTAAATTGGTGCACCACTATGGAAAACAGTATGGAGTTTTCTCAAAAGATTAAAATAGAGCTACCTCATGATTCAGCAATTCTGTTTCTGGATATATATATATATATATGCATATATATATATATATATATATATACATAAAATGAAATCAGTGTTTCAAGAGATATATACACTCCCATGGTCATTGGATCATTATTTATCTGAACCAAGATATGGAAACAACCTAAATGTCCATTGATGGATGAATGGATAAAGAAAATTTGAGATACATATATAATGGGATGGGATATAATTAAGGAAAATCCTTCTATTTGCAGAAACATGGTTCAATTTTGAGGACATTATGCTAAGGAAATAAGTCAGACAAAGAAAGACAAATGCTGTATAATCTCATTTATATGTGGAAACTGAAAACAAACAAACTCATAGAAACAGAAAACAGATTGGTTTTTGCCAGGGAAGGAGAGTGGGGAATAGAAGAAATGGGTGAACATGGTCAAGGATACAGATTCCAGATATACTATGAATAAGTGCTGGCGATATAGTATACAGCATGAGGGCTATAGTTAACAGTACTCTACTATATATTTGAAAGTTGCTAAAAGTAGATTTTCAAAGTTCTCACAGCACACACACACAAAATTGTAACTTTGTGACATGATGGACAGGTTAACTAACTGTACTGTGGTAATCATTTTGCAATATATACATATATAAAATCATTGTGCATCTTATTTTTTTTAAAGATTTTATTTATTTATTTGACAGACAGAGATCACAAGTAGGCAGAGAGGCAGGCAGAGAGGAAGAAGCAGGCTCCCTGCCGAGCAGAGAGCCCGATTCGTGGCTTGATCCCAGGACCCTGGGATCATGACCTGAGCCGAAAGCAGAGGCTTTAACCCACTGTGCCACCCAAGTGCCCCTCATTGTGCGTCTTCAACTAACACAGTGGTATGTGTACATTGTGCCTCTTAAATGCACACCATGTTATATGTCAATTATTTCTCATTAAAGCTGCAAAAAATCCCAAGGATTTTCATTAGTAAGAGGCCATGACCTCAATGTTCTTCCAATTCCCAACCATAGAACCCCTTATGTTTCTACTCTGCTGCCCTGTCCTCCACCTCTTTTCCTTGAAATGCCCCATTATAGGATTGGAACTTACCATGAGCAATGTGGAGTGACAGAACTTCCATTTCTATTGCTTGGAAGATTAGAAGGCAGGAGAGTCCCCTGAAGTGAAGATGTATTTCTGGGAACTCAATCCAGAATTCTGAGCACATTTTCACAGGATAAAGACAAAGCTATCAACATGATCTTGGAGGCCTTGCCTGCCCTCATCTTGTGCCCGGCTTCTTCTAGCTTTCTGCACCCAGACTCACTGTTGCCTTTCTGTCTTTCTACTAGGCCTCTGTTCTGCTGTTTGTGCCCTCGGCCTGGAAAGCCCTTAGCTCCTCTCCCTCAGTTGGTTAACAACCACAAGCATGGTCTCTGGAGGGATGCTCTCTCTGACCTCCCTGATGAGATCAAGCCTTCTTATTACAAGTTCTTAAGGCACTATGCAGCTCTCCTTCACAGCTTTCATTATAACTGCAGCTCACGTTTAGTGGGGTTATTATTTTACCAGTGTTAGTGTCTGGTTTTTCCCAGTCTCCAACACCATGTCTGATGCAGGTTAGAATCAGTAAATTCTCGTTAAACGAATGCATGCATTGTCTTGTAACGCTGTATGTTCTACCTTCATTATAAACTAAATCAGTTTTGGGCAAGTCCAGACAAGAGAAATACAATGTACTGTATTTTCTCATTGAAATTTGAATTAGTTACAGATAATCAAATGGGAAATAGCAGTTTTGGAACATGGACAACATGTAGTTATGATTCTTATATTTTATTCTAGGGATTTTTTCCCCCTTCTTTTCTTATAGTACATGCAGTCAAATAAGTGCATTTTCTTATTATAAAAAACAAGGCTTTTGATGTTTGTATTTATCCCCCTTGCAGTCACCCTAGATAATGTTTCTGCAAATGGTCATCTTTCCTCTTGGAGGACCATCCCAAAGACTGCTGGATGGCTCAAAACAGATAATCAAACTGCCTAGTGGCGGATCATTGGTACTTTAGGACTTATGTATAAAATCCAGTCCTGAGTTGCACTCATTAATTTTTCATCCCCACTCCCACTAATATCTTCACTAGTGTCTAAACTCTGAGTTACCAAAGGATTGGGACCATGTGGCATCCCTGTCACCTTACTGTCTAATAATGGAACATGCCGAATGAATATCCACAGCATTGAAAGTAATCACATATATCCCCCACTTTGCCTTGGCTAGTAATCAATGCTCCCCGAGGGTCATGACCACTGCTAAGCCGTGAGAGGACTCCTATTTAATAAAATGCGGCTCAAACATCTGGACACTTATATAGCGCTAATGTCACCAAGGAGAATAGGAGATTGAAGGACACTTTTTACAAGTTGTGCTTTTTTATTGTTATTCTTTTTTATTTTAATTCCGGTATAGTTAACATACAGTATTATATTAGTTTCAGGTGTGCAATATAGTGGTTCAACAATTCTGTGCATTAATCAGTGCTCATCATAAGTGTATTCTTAAACCCCTTCACCTATTTCACCCCCCCCACCTCCCCTCTGGTAACCATAAGTTTGTTCTCTATAGCTAAGAGTCTGTTTTTGGGGAGCGCCTGGGTGGCTCAGTGGGTTAAGCCTCTGCCTTCAGCTCAGGTCATGATCTCAGGGTCCTGGGATCGAGCCCCGCATCGGGCTCTCTGCTCAGCAGAGAGCCTGCTTCCCCCCTCTCTCTCTGCCTGCCTCTCTGCCTACTTGCGATCTCTGTCTGTCAAAAAAAAAAAAACCAAACCTGTTTTTGGTTTGTCTCCCTTTCTTACTTTTTTTCTCTGTTCACTTGTTTTATTTCTTAAATTCCACATATGAGTGAAGTCATATGGTATTTGTCTTTCTCTGACTGACTTATTTTGCTTAGCATTATACTTTCTGGATCCATCCATGTTGTTGCAAATGTCAAGATTTCATTCTTTTTTATGGCTGAATAATATTCCATTTTGTGTGTGTATGTATATATACACACACACATATGCACATATGTACATATATGTATCTATGTATGTATCTTTGTATATATGTATATATATAACACATCATCTTTACCCATTTATTTCATTTATCTATCAGTGTACACTTGGGCTGCTTCCATAGTTTGGCTATTGTAAATAAGGCTGTGTTTTTAATTGTTAAAGTAATACATGCACATGGCAAAAAATAATAAAACACTATAAAATGTCATAAAGGTTTTTTGTTTTGTTTTGTTTTGTTTTTTAGTCTCTTCCTACCTATATCTACCAGTATCCTTCTTGAGAAGAAACCACTGTTTGGTTTCGTGTGCAGTTTTCCAAAAACAAAAATACTCACTGTATTTATTAACCTATAAATGTAACCAAATTTATCAGTCTTTTCTCTGCATGGTTTCCAATTTAGGAAGGCCTTTCCACTTCAAGATTGTAAAAAATCTCCCACATTTTCTTCTGGTGACCTAGGTCATATTTTAAACACACATACATACATATGTTAAGCCATTTATTTACACATATGTATATATACATGCAGGCATATATATTATATATATGCATACACATTATATATAGCATATTTGTTTATATATACATACATATATACTACATATCATACACATATATACTATATATTATATGCATTTATAAGTATGCATATATAGTATATGTGTGTGTAAATGTGTATATATGTATATACATATAACAAAGGCTTTATATACTTGTGTCATTGAATGTGAAATAGTATATATTTTACTATAGAAATATAAATATATGCTTGTATCTATGTATGCATACTGGTTTGAAGAAAAATATGAACAGTTTAAAAAAAGAGTTGGGGGATATACATACTTTAAACAGGCATCTAATTAATCATTGTCTGTTTTTTTCACAAATAATCCCTGTTGTTTTTATGTTTTTTGACCTGATAATTGCAAGGCAATACTTTTCTATTATTACTTATTATTTATAGGTATATATAGTATTCATAGGTATATATAATGTGATATATTCTCTCTGTGTACATATATATATGTCTGTATGTAATATAATTGGTATATTCTATATGTGTATATATATATAAGAGAAAATATATTACCTGTTGTGTGTATGTGTTTTGTGTATGAATAAGAGAATGTGACATGTGTGTTGTTAATATGAAGATTTTTTTAATCTTCTTGTTATTGAATAATTGTGTTCATTTTTTCATCTGTTCTTTATAGAATAATGACAATGAGTTTTTCCACGCGAAAAGAAGATCTATTTCACCTACTTCCACCCCCATAAATAGAGCAAATCATTTAATGTGACAATCAATTAACAGTGCCATCCTCCAGGAGTTGGAGCTTAGGTGTTTCTGAGGTGCAGTGAGATTTCGTAGAATTATAAATATCGATGTCAGTTTGTCAATGATTTTCTCCAAGTGCACACTGTTATTGCATCCGTGTCACTTACCATCTGAAAGCAAATCTGATTAGGAGACAGACCGGGTTTGGCAGCTAAAAACATTTCCTTGTTTACTAATCCATCCCTTTGGGATACTGTTAAAATTACAAAAGGTCATCTCTTCTATGAGGGAACAAGTAACAAAAGTTATTTTGTCATAGCTATCAATGTGAAATTATTTACTGTCTTTTGGAAACAGAAGGAAAAAAAAAGATGCCTTGCCTAAATGCCTTTTCCATTTGCCCGCAATTAGCATTTTCTAAACATCTCAGAGGGCGACAGAGATATACTTCCCTTTGGGCATTTTCATTGTGAAGCCTGGAACAACTCTTTCACACCTTTCGTTTGTGCTGTTAAGACTTAAATCAGAAGTACAAAGCGTTTTACATCAACAGAATGAAAAGCAAACCTCAGAGTGGCTTTGCCTCCCATGGTGCTCACCAAGAAGGCCAGGAAAACACGTCAGCAAGTCTCTTGAAGGGTGGTAAATAAATAAAAAAAAGGGAGGGCCACCTTTGACCTTTTCCTCATCTTTAAAACACACTTGAGAATGGGTTCCTTCCCTCCCAAGCTAAATCCAGTGTGTTCTGGGGCTGTCAGCCCCGCAGAAAGGCCCTCGTTTGCCAAGCAGGCTGAGAGAAGACTAGCTGTAATTGGCAATCCATTTCTCCATTTCCACTGTACAGCCATCCCTGACAAATTAATCACAATCAAATGTTAGCTGCAGCGAGGGGCACCCTATGCGGCAGGGAAGAAAAATGAGGCCTCACGCTGGTCTGACAGTCGAATCTTTCAACTCACCCCATTAGACTGAACAAGGGGACACCGCGGTTTGCCTGTCACTACCACCGCCCATAAACAAACCGTTAGCTCTGCATCTCAGAACTTGGCTAATGCAATCAGGGCTTCCTCAGGGCCCACCAGAGATCCGATCCATCAGTGCTTCAGAGAAAGGAGCAGGGCTCTGTCCTGCTGGGGGTACAGCACTTACAGCATGTAAGATTGGTGAGGACAGCCTGGCCCCGGCAGAACCCTGAAGAGTGATGCTATTCTGACCCTTGGGAAGTTGGTGGAGGCCTACAGGAGGCTCCGAATGGGAGTGTCTCTCTGTGCTGGCTGCTTAGCTATTGTCTGTCATCCATGAGCTCCATCCAGGTAGCCAGACATCTCGCCCTTCCCACTCCCTGATTAGAATTCATTTACTGGGCCACTTTCTCTAGTCTCGTAAACAGGAAACTGAAAATACCTTTAAAAATAGTCTTCACAATAAATCAATAAATCCATCAATAAATAGTAAAATAAAATAAATAAAATGTGTTTATTATAGACAGCCTCGGATAGCTGAACCTTTATTTTCTCTGTCTTTAACAGGTGTGTTAAGACCTTTCACACCTAAAGTGATTATTGATATATTTCTAATAAAATGAATCACTTTTGCTAGCTAAAAAAAAAAAAAAAAAAGTCTTCACCAATATGCCCAGTCCCAGTAGTAAAGTTGGTTAAGTTTTACCCATGGGAAAGCTTTTCGGGCCCTTACTCAGGGCCTAATCACTCTTATTTTAGACATAATTCTAACAAATGGTCCTCAGCCCATAGGAAATCACCAAATGGCAGGAAGATCCTAAGAGGTAGATGCTGACAGTTAAGAAGATACCGATAAAAATGAAATTAAAAAAAAAAAAAAAAGCCAGGTTTGCTTCCCTGCCAGAACAGTATAGCAGAAGAGGAAATCATATTTGGAGACACGTGCTCTTTGTAAAAGACAGCCAAGCTGTGTATTGGGATGCCTGTGATGTTATGTATCCATCGAAGTTAGAGTCTCTGTGTTCTCGTCTCCACTGAAATCCTCAAGAGGTGGTATGTAGCTGAATCAAATCAAACAAGAATCATGTCGTCTCTTTTCTAAATCAAGTTTACCCCTGCTTCTTCTAACTGTGGGCAGTGGTATCCACAGCTGTGCCGCAGGCTTTGGCAAAATCGGGGCCGGGGTCTTATGGGTAGGTACTGGAATATTTTAATTCCTGGGAAAAAAGTGATCTTTTTTCCAGACAATAGAATCGTGTGACATTGTCTCTAAATTTTCCCCTCCACCTCTCTCAGACTGCATATACATATAGTGAAAATGTTGCATTTATAACTTATCTCTAGTACTAACTCAGAAACTTTTCCCCTGTATATTTAGGATTAGAGATTCTACTTATTAACTCAAGTTAATTTAAAAAATGGAGGCTCTCTGAGGTCCAAAATATATCAAAGCATTTCCCAGCACTAGACTGAGGGTATCAGTGTCTTGTCCAAAGTCTAAGACATATGCTTTAGTTTTTCCTCAGAGGTACATAATTTGACATTCTCCTGATGATTAGTGTTTTGTTTTATTTCGTTCTGTTTTGCAGGGGGAAAAATGTATATATCTGAAAGTATGTACATGAGTTGCTATTTTCCCCTCACTCTCTCTCTGAGAAAGACAAAATACTTTCCTAACCCTAATCCCAAAAACCTAAAGATTCCAGTGCTCACTGAATCATGGAATCATTATTTTAATCTCTACCCCTCATTCCCTCCACCCTTCTCAATAAAATTTTACCAGGAAGTATAACTAATTTAGCCATTCCTAACATTCAATTGTTTTGGTTTATTCCTAAAAACATAAAAATACTTTCATTAAAATCATGCTGGATTTTTCAATTTAGATTAAAATGATTGTGCACTCACTGAATTGAGGTCAATAATAATATTGGTTCCTATTTCTTGGATACTTCTAATTGTGCCTGATGTATTATGTGCTATTTGAACCTTCACAACAATCTTAATACTGACTTAAGTTCAGTACAGTTGTTCCCACGGTACAGCTGAGGGGAGGTTAGCTGGCTAACTAAGGAAAGGGCAAAGGTGGGGATAAAAACTCAGCCTGTTTCTTCAGAAGTGAATCTGAAAGCAGTCCTTACTTCTCCATGTTAGAGAACAGTACTCAGGGAAACATTCTTCTGTTCTAAAAAGGTTCATGGTATCTGAGGCAGTATATATCATTGTGATCCTTGTACACATGCATCAGTTCTCAAGTCTGCAGCAAACATTTGGTCTGAAGAATCCACATTCTCTTTTTCTGGGTGTATCCCAGACTCTCTAGCTTTTTCATTAGCTGAGGGGCTTGAAGATATAAGAATGGGAAATCCATGTGCAACAGTGATGGTTGTGCTGAAATCTGGATATTAGACTGAAGCCATCGACTATTCTAACACTGACCCGTGGTGTCTGCACAATCCCAGCTTTATGTACCACACTGTTACTCC